>CAUYQV010077573.1:0-19261 GCA_963574575.1 Galagoides demidoff
TTTTCAATAGATGCAGAAAAGGTTTTTGATGATACCCAGCATCCTTTCATGATAAAAACAATCACAAAATAGGCTTATAAGGAACATTCCTTAAGCAGATAGAGGCTATCTACAGCAAACCCACAGCCAATATCATATTGAATAGAGTAAAACTGAAAGCATTTCCACTCAAATCTGGAACCAGACGAGGATGTCCACTCTCCCCACTCCTATTTAACATAGTGTTGGAAGTCTTAGCTATCTCAATCAGGCAAGAGAAGGAGATCAAAGGAACACAAATGAGGACAGAGGAGGTCAAACTCTTCCTTTTCACAGATGACATAATCTTATACCTGGAAAACCCTAGCGATTCAACTACAAAGCTCTTAGAAATGATCTAGGAATAGAGTAGCTTCTCAGGTTACGAAATCAATATCCACCAATCAGTAGCCTTCATATATGCCAACTATTGTCAAGACAAGAACAAAATTAAAGACTCTATTCCTTTTATAATAGCACCAAAGGAGATGAAATACCTCAGAATATATGTAACAAAAGATGTGAAAGATCTCTACAAAGAGAATTATGAAACTTTGAGAAAGGAAATAGCAGAAGATGTGAACAAATGGAAGAACATACCATGCTCATGGCTGGGAAGAATCAACATAGTTAAAATGTCTATACTATCCTAAGCAATGTATAGATTTAATGCAATCCCTAGCAAAGCACCAATGTCATACTTTAAAGATCTTGAAGAAACAGTACTTCGATTCATATGGAAGCAGAAAAATACCTAAATAGCAAGGACAGTTTTTAGAAATTAAAACAAATCTGGAGGCATCACGTTGCCAGACGTCAGGTTATATTACAAGGCTATAGTAATCAAAACAGCCTGGCACTGGGACAAAAATAGATACACAGATTTATGGACTAGGATAGAGAATCTGGAGATGAACCCAACCACATATTTGTCATTTAATCTTTGATAAGCATAACAACAACATGCAATAGGGAAAAGAATCCTTGTTTAGCAAATGGTGCTGGCAGAACTGGTTATCCACATGCAGAAGACTAAAACTGGACCTGTACCTCTCACCATTGACAAAAATTGATTTTCATTGGGTAAAAGATTTAAATTTCAGACATGAAACAATAAAAATTCTAGAAGAGAGTGTGGAGGAAATACTTGAAGATACTGGCCTTGGAAAAAACTTTATATGGAAGACTCCCATAGCAATTGCAGCAACACCAAAAATAAATGACTGAGACTTGATCAAACTAAAAAGATTTTGCACAGCTAAGAATACCACAAACACAGCAACCAGACAGCCTTCAGATGGGAGAAGATTTTTGAATGTTATGATTCTGACAAGGCCTGATCCCTAGAGTTTACAGAAAACTCAAATTAAACAATAAGAAAAGTGCAAACAACCCTCTCTATAAGTGGGTAAGAGATTTGAACAGAAACTTCTCTAAGGATGACAGATGACTGGCCAACAAACACATGAAGAAATGCTCATCATCTTTAATCATCAGAGAACTGCAAATCAAAACCACTCTAACACATCACCTAACGCCAGCAAGATTAGACCACATTATAAAGTCCCAAAAAACCAGATGCTGGCATGGGTGTGGAGAGAAGGAAACATTTCCACACTGCTGGTGAGATTGCAACCTAATATAGCCTTTTTGGAGAGACATGTGGAGATCAAGATCTCATGTCTCAAAGATCTAAAAGTAGACCTTCCATTTGACCCTGCAATCCTGTTACTAGGTACCTACCCAGAAGAACAAAAATCATTTTACCATAAAGAAATTTGCACTAGAATGTTTATTGCGACTCAATTCATAATTGCCAAGTCATGGAAGCAACCTAAGTGACCATCAACTCATGAATGGATCAACAAACTGTGGTATATGTACATCATGGAATATTATGCAGCCATTAAGAAAGATGGAGACTTTACATCTTTTACTTTTACCCATTTCATAGAGATAAAATATCCAGTGTACTCAATACTAATATGAAATCAATATATAAACAATTACATGTTCATAAGAACAATGAAACACTATTATAGTCCAGTTCAGGGGTAGAGAGAAGTGGGGGTGGGGAAGGATGTATGGTAGAAGGTGGGAGGGCATGAGGTGGGATCTCACCTAATGTGCACATTGTGAGGGTGTATAGCACGCCCCATGGGTGAGGAGCTTTTCTACAAATGGAACTTTACTCTGGAAGTGAGAAAAATGTAACCTAAATCTTGTACCCTCATATTAATTTGAATAAAGTTTGATAAAAAAAAGATATTAGAAAACTGATGCTCAATAAAATTAAGTAATTAATACAAGGTCAACCAGATTCAAGACTAGTTCCAAACCTAAGCTTTTTCTACATGTCCACTTACAGGCTAGAGGGGAAGCCAGAAGCTTGGTATAGAAAGTAGAACTCAGGGGTCACCCTAGACTCACAGGGAACTCAGCCTACTATGGGAAATCCAACTCTAGGCTCTGTTTTCTGATGGAAAATTATCTCTTAAAAACACACCCAGGCTCACATGTGATTAGATGGAAAAATTATATGAGGTGTAGACTGCCCATTGGATAGAAATAATAATAATTGTAACGATAACAATCATAGCAACAGCTACAATATATAAAGACTATGATGGGCCATGGGTTACAGTCACTGTCTAATTATCATAACTTTCCTATGAAGTAGGAGTTACTCATTTCATTTTAAGAGAAGCTGAGTAGCTTGCTCAGAAAACTCGTGTGGCTTCCTGACAGATCAGAGCCTGCAGATAAGCTGAGGAGCAGAGCACAGGTATCCCTCTAAGTTTCTTCTTTCTTTTTTTTTTTTTTTAATCTTTAAATGAAGGGAATTGCACTAGAAAATATCTCATAGATAGCACAACACTAATATTTTAATATTCTGTTAAATTGACATCAGAATTTACTAATATTGCTATTTTGAGGCAAAAAACTTTTAAAATTATAGTTTTAGGGAACATGTGGAGGGTTTCAACTTTCAAAGTTTATAATGTTCATAAAACATTTAAATGTGAGGGACCTCCATATATAACTGAGTTTGTTCTTCACAGATGTCTTATCTGGCCAACAACCTAAGGATGTAGAACATTCTGCCTTAAAATCAAATTGCATGATCTTATGCTTCTGTGATTTTCACCTGGCACTTGTCACATCGGATCTGGCTTCCATTCTGGAGACATGCACAGAATTCCAGAGCGACTGCTTCACGGATGAGCTACCTTAGGTATTTGAAATGTTGAAAACATCTTTTGCCTATTGCTTGGGGAAAGCTCCTTTAGTGGGAGAAGCCAGAAGGAAATGCATTTCTTCTGGGAGCCCTTTCACTTTACTATTAGCTTTTTGTTAAGGCCCAAGCCCAGGCATCTGTCTGAGAAAAAAGTAACTTGGTCTCCTTAATAGTCTGCTGGAGTGGGAGCTGTCTCCCAAGTATGTCATTCATGCCCTCAGCAAGGTGCATTCCAGGGTAAGTGAGAGTATCCTAACTCAGGAAGAAACTCTCTGGGCACACAGTTAAGCCATTTGTGTAGTCATCTGTGCAATCCTTTAAATGCATTAGTGGGTAGGGCATCATTTACTGAGTAATATGCCATTAAGCGTAGTATTCTACTAGCTACAGAATGCTTGGGGTGAAGTGAAGAAAACAGAAGTCATGGCTCTCTGGGCTTTCTGTCCACTGGCTGACATGTATTCCATCTAGATCATGAGTCAACTACTCATATGTCAATGAATTTGCAGAGAAATTCAGTTTTTAAACCTATGCAGGAAAATGTGAAGTAGAAACCTTTGCTCAGGGGAAAGGGAGAGTAAATTAACTGAAGGAATCCATGTAGGAGTTAGGAAAGGCTTCTTGGAGTCATTGGTAAAATGAGTTTTTCAGAGAGTATAAAATTTTGGTGCCATAGAAAGGAGGAGACCTACCAGGAAGGGGTTAATTGTACCTTGATTAAATAGTGAAGGCTCCTTTATCACTCATGAACAGGTAGCCTTGACTTCAACTCTTCTTTAATGAAAAGACCAGCAGTCTCCTGGGCCAACTCTTTGTTATTATGAGTAAAACCTATTTCTTAAAGTGCTCATACTTGGGAAATTTGACAAGCGGGGTGAGAAAATGGCTTCATTTTGCCAAAACCTTAAGCTTTAGAGACAGCAACTGTCTTGTCCTCCATTCTCTCCTTGTTTGTCCTCTCTTCCTTTCCATATTTCTCTTTCCCAGACTTGTCCATGCATTTAAGCAGAGTAGAATTATACATGTCAGTTCCAAGAATGAAATAATGAAAAAATGGGGCCATATCAAGGTTGGAAACTTGAAACAGTGTGTGCTGTGGTTTGAATATGATCTGTCCCTTCTTCAAATTCATGTTGAGGCTTAATTACCAATGTGGTAGTGTTGGGAGGTAGCACCTTTAGGAAATGATTAGGGCATTAACATGGGTTAATACCGTTCTTGTGGGGCTAGTTCTCATGAGAGAACAAAAAGCAAGGCTGCCTCTTGTTCTTGGTCCCTTTTGCACGTGTCCCTGACATGTGAAGCTTTCTGCCATGTTATGACATAGCATAAGGTCCTCACCAGATGCAGCTGCCAGAACTTGAACTTCCCAGCCTCTAGAACTATGCACCAAATACACTTTTTTTTTCTTTTTTCTTTATAAATTACCCTGTCTCAGCTACCCTGCTATAGCAACAAAGAATAGGTAAAGAAAGTATGGTATAAAGAATAATGATGGAGCAAAAGCATAACTGATGACAGGTCACAACCATGAGGACAGCTCTTATCCACCAATTAAAAGCTCAGTATGTGCTAAGTTGCTTCATTTTGAAATGAGCTACTATGGGGTGGATGGAACTGTTCCTATTTTCATTTTAAACATTCAAGACTTAGAGAGATGACACAGTTTGATCAAGGCTACATGGGGCAGAGGTGGGGTTTGTCCCCATGTCAGTCCATCTCCAAAGGCTAAGCCCTATGCTGAGAGCAAGAGACCTCTAATCCAGGCTAAAGTGACTAAGAACCAGCAGCTGAAGATAACCTGAAATCATCTTCAAAGAACACAGAGCAACGAAGAGAGAACATTAGCAGCCTGAACTCAGAGGGCTGCCCTGAGAGGTGCAGGGCCCTTCTAGGGGGCAGCGCAGCAGAAGGGAAGGCAGATGTGCTCTAAAGTCAGATGGGTTTTGATGTTGCCTCTGTCGCTTATTGACTATAGCCTTGGACAAGTTGCTTCCACCTTATGAAACTTCTTTTCCTCACTGTGCAGAGATATGGTGCAAGTCAAGAAGGTACTGAGGGACAGAGCACAGCTCTCAGGCACAAAAGGCGGCCAGCCTGTGAGAACTCTGAAAGGCACACCCTGAGTACGGCTTTAAGTCAGTGTCCTCTTTTTTATTCTTTTTACTTTAGCTGTACCTGTGTGCTTCCATTATTCTAAGAAAGGTACTTTTTAATCATTTTGATGTATTCTGTTTAAACTTCACACATGAGACTTTGAATAGAGGCTGAGGTGAGTACAGCATTCCTTTAGACGGCTGGGGGAACACACTGTCATTTTTCTATTACACTGATTAACAGATTTCTGACGTAATGCTATAATACTATTGTTCAGGATGAATACTATAATTAGTATTCTAAATAGTATACTAAAATACTATTATTCAGGTGATAATTTTCACTATATAAGAAAATCATTTCAATTTAGCATTCATTAGTATTAAATGCCTATTAACTTATGAAAGGAAATAGTTTGTCTCTTCCTGGGAATCATTTTCATTAATTCCTAGCTTCCATCCTGTTGAGGTTTAGTTGTTACAAAGAATTCCATTTGCATTTAGTAGACTGTGAATATAGCTCAGAAGAAATTAAAAACATATATTCATTTATATTAATGTAATATAATTGAGGTCTTATTCAGCGCTTTCTAGGTCATGTTTACTTGTAACCTTATTTTACTTCATCATATTTATATGATTTGAGACAACTGTTGCTACTTTTAAGAAGAAGAAGAATGAAGGTGAGTACAGCATTCCTTTAGATGGCTGAGGGAACACACTGTCACCATTCATGAAGAATACACCTGTCCCACTTGGTTTCAGGGCTGATCCATCCTCAATTAAAGGGAACTGGCAGTTACTGTAATTCACACATCTGTTTTCCCTGTGAGAAAAGTAAATTCTGGTGGCAATTGTGAAATTCAGGAAGTTTGGGGAGCTCCCACTTGTACACAAATAACTTTCCATCATCAGATTTTGGAGACATGCTTAGAGGGCCACATCTTCTGCCTACGAAGTGTGGCTTTCTGCCACCCCCTAGGCAGGCAGGACATCATTAGCTGGTGACCTCTGAGGCCAAGGGCCTGGACCTATGCTGCCTCTGGAGACCCTACTCTTCAGACCAGAAAACAGCTCCGACACTATTTCTGTGCCTCTCTCTATCTCTCCTTGCATTTTCTCTCCAACTTGTTTTGTTTTTATCCTGAGAATACTTTTTAAAAAAGATTAGATGCCAGGCATGATGGCTCAAGCCTGTAATCCTAGCCCTCTAGGAGTCTGAGGCAGGTGGATTGCCTGAGGTCAGGAGTTAGAGAACAATCTGAACAAGAGAAAGACCTCATCTCTAAAAATAGCCTGGTGTTGTGGTGGGTGCCTGAGTCCCAGCTACTTGGGAGGTTGAGGTAGGAGAATCACTTGAGCCCAAGAGTTTGAGGTTGGTGTGAGGTATGATGATGCCACAGCACTCCACCAGGAGGTGTCTAAAAAAAAAAAAAAAAGATTAGAAAAGCTCAAAGGAAAATCTCTCAGGGAAGGGTCTTCACCATCCTTGTAGTTGCCTAGTTCTTTCCATTTTTCAGCACTCCATCCAGGCTGCAGCTGTGACATTTTATTTCCGATTTCTTTTTCTACTTATTATGGGTGAAACCTAGAGGTGATTCTGCAATGGCTCCTTGTCATTGAATTCCTCACCTGAGCTGGAGCTGCCTCATAACATTTAAGTCTAGATTTGGGCATATTCTTATTTATACAGTACTACTGAATTTATAGGAAAATGAAAATTAATACCCAAGCTTGCATCCCTAGTATGTCCAAGATTTTCTTTCCTTGGACATGGAAGAGAGTATTTAAGTAAAATACATTTTACTAAGCTAGAGAGAGAGAGAAAATGAGTGCTAATATTTACTGAACATTGTACTAAGCACATTATATACTTTATCTCACTTAATTCTCATGACTGTTTTCTGAGGAAGGAGTCACTCTATTCCTCATGTTACAGATGAGAAAACTGAGGCTTAGAGAGCCTGAGATGATACAGAAAATAAGCAGAGAAGTCAAAAAGTCAACCTTCAGGCCAAAGATAGACTGAGTCCTTGGACAAGTCCAACTGACTCTCTTGGACAAGTACGCTGCGCCATCTGTCAGCAAGAACAGCTCTGAAGCTCTACCTTATACTTGGTAGTTGAAATGTCTTTATCGCTATGATTTCCCTCACCAAAATGCTCAACATTTAAAAAATAAAACAAAAAAGCAAACAAATAAAAATCCAAGCTTTTTTCTTTTAGTCCAAGTACTAGAATACAATTTAAAGCCATTCTAAAAGTGCTTTGAAAAAGCATAAATCATCAATTTTGTCTGTTTTTTTTTTGTTGTTGTTTGTTGTGGTTTTCTATTTCATTGAATTTTGTCACTACCTGTATGTTTTCTTCTTCTTTCTATACATTTGCTCTCTTGCTCCTTTGAGTTAATGATCAGTTCAAACATTTGTTCTTTTTTGTTTTGTGGTAAACATATTTAAAGTTATATAGTTTCCTATGAGTACCTTTTAGCTCTGCCCCTCATATGTTGACACGAGATGCTTTTATGATCCTTCAGTTTACATTATTTATAAATAAAACAAAAATTTTCTTTGAAAAGACAAACAGGAGAAATCAACCTGTGACAGGCATAATTTTTTAAAAAAAGATTTTGAAAAATAAAAGATGAAGAAACATGAAATACAAAATAAAATAAGAGCAATAATCACACATGTAGAATAAGTTAACAATATAGTAAAAAGAATATAGTGAATCACTGGATACCAACAAATTTGAAATAAATTAAATAGATAAATTTCTGAAAATGTATGGAGTTCTCCACTTGGCTTGAGAAGAAAGAGACTTGGCTATCTCTTCTCTGTTCAACTCATCTCGTGAAATCACATTTATAAAAACCAGATAGATTTGATCTTGCAAAAGAGTTTTCAGAAAATTATCTCCTCATGGAGCTAGTATAATACTGAAACTTAAGACATAAGCATAGCACACATACAAAAATTATAGCCAATTTTGCTAATGGTTATTGATGTGAAAATTGCAAATGAAATATTAGCAAGCCAAATCTAGTAATGTATTTTACAAAACCATAACTAAGCATGGTTTAATCCTAGAAACATAAGGATGATTTGATAGCAACAAAATATTAATGCAATTTAGTACATTAAGAAATGGAGAAAATCTTAATTGTTGCTTTTGTTAAAGCATATACAAAACACTTGATAGAGTTGTTTATGGTATCTAAATCTCCTTGAGAACTAGGCTTCTCTTAACTTCCTGGAAACTACCTGACCTGTCAAGAGTCTAGAGCAAACATCATAGTTAATGAAGATGCTCAGAGGTCAGGCCCAAAGCAAGGATGGCCACTGTCTCTCTTATGGTCTTCTAGCTATGTACTAAGAAATAAATGAAGGAATTAAATGTTGGAAGGAAAAAGACAGAACTGTTACTATTTGAAAATGACAAAGCATAAAAATGAATTCACAAATAAGCTTTGAAAACCCATAAGAATGTTTAGCAAGTTACTGGAAAAAATAGTAACTTGATTTTTTTTTATATTAGCAAACATCATATGAAAAATATTATATCATCAAAAGTTATGAATATAAAACTTCTGTCTAGAAATTACCCTGACAAAAATGCATAGGACCATTACAGAGGAAATGAAAATCCTGTTAAACAATATTTAAAAATACCTGAATAAATAGAGTGATGATACTATGTTTATAGATGAGCTGTTGTAAAGATGTCAGTAATTCCTAAATCATTGTATAAATTAATCTATTGGTCTATAGATTCAACTAGAATACCAGCAAGATTTTGAAGAGAAACTTCGAAATTGATTTTAAAATGTGTGTGATGAACTAAAGTCCAGAATTAGTCAAGATAATTTAAAAGGAGAGCAAAGAGGGGAAATTACCTTACCAATTTTAAACATATAGCACTACTAAATTAATTAAATGTAAAGGTTTAAAACCCAGCAACAATGTCACAGTTGCATGCTATAAGTAGCTTCCCAACCCAATGGAGAAAAATTACATAATTTTATTGCTGATGTTGGGGACTTGACTCATTATAAAGAAAAAAAAAATTAAATCCCTACCTCACAACATATGTAAAAGGTCTCTAGTTGAAATAAGCTCTAAAAAAGAATAGTAAAAATATAAAGATAACTGAAGGTTGAAATGATTCCCTGAATAAGACCAAAAGAGCTTAACACATAAATGATGATGGATTTATTTACTTCAAAACATAGATTCTTTAATGACGTGAGCATAGGAAAAATTATCAGAATATGACAAAGAGAAGTTACTTGCAAAGTGTAAAACACACGAAAGATAATAATATCTATTCTAAACCATACAGGAAATTATAAATCACTGAGGAATGTCAAGAAACCTACAAAGAAATGCATGTCTATGATGAGGTAATTTCGAGGATGGGATGGATACCTGTGTGCCATGAGCCGAGGAACCTGATTGATAAAATAACACCATTAAGATACAAGCAATGCCACAATTATCTAAAGAATACAAATTTAAAAAATAATGAAATACCACTTCCACATCCATCAGATGACAAATATTAGCACATCAAACAATACCATGCCTTGGCCAGGATAGGGGGAATTGGAAAATGACGCAGCAATCGCTCAGTGACATTAAGTATGTAAATCCTGGTGTCTGGATATGTATATAAACCAAAAGCTGTTTAAACAGATGCGTATAGAGATAGGTGTGAGTTTTATTTGTTTATTGGTATGGCAGAAAGGAGAAGGATGCAAACTGGATGTCCACTACTAAGTTAGCAGATTAGTAAAATGGGATCTCTACCTACCGCGAACGCTAAGCAGTTGAACTAGGATTACATAAAAACAGACTGCCTCCCTCAGAACAGTGCTAAGAGAACAAAGATACAACTGATTATAACATGTACTTTCATGTATGTCACAAATGAATGCAAATATTTTAAGAACATATAGTTCTAAATGAATGGGTGAAGCTGGACTATTAAATTCTTTGGAGAGGGTGCTTATGGTACAGAGGAGAATAAGAAAAAGGATAAGAATAAGAATAAAAATAAGAGGAGAATGAGAAAATTGACAAAGGACAAAAGGAAAAGCAGATTTTCATGGACTTAACAATAAGAGGGAATCATGAGCTAAAAAATGTAGTTAGTTCAATGTTGTGCAACTGAACTAAAAATATATAAAAAATAGGTATTATAAAAATGAAATTATTTTTGTTGTATCAAAACATTTAATTGATATTCCTGTGTTTGAAAATAATAATAAATTGTTGCCTTTAATAATTTTGCTTTAAACAAGACCCTTATTCTTCATAAATTGTTAGTGTATATTTATTCAATGACTATCTTCCCCATTATATTTTTAGGTGGTCAGGACCACGTTCATATTTTTTATTTCTATGTCCCCAGCACCTAAAACATAATTGCTGGTCTATGATAGATGTTTAATAAAAGTATTGAATAAATAAATAAAACTGATTTGTTACTGAAAAAACCACACAGCTATTTAACCATTACTAAGTGCTTATTAAAGTGCTGCAGATGAATAGCACATGTTGTCATTTCATCACCCAACCGCCATGATTTGTATTTTGTAGATGATAAAACTTGAGTTCAGAGAGTTTAAATAACAGTGGAATTAGGATTTTAACTCAGGCTGTTTTGATTCTAGAGGTTTTTTAACTATAAAATATTGCCACATCCTGATAGAAAGCTACACATTTTTTCCTCATTTATTTTAGTCTTCAAATTTTGCTCTGAGTGCATGACTACTATACAAAAAGGAAAAGATGGAACATGCACACAGGTAATGAACTCATCCACCTGATAGCAATCTTCTCCCTCTACCCATCCTTATAATCAGCATCAGTGGACTTGCAACCAGAGCGGCCCAGGCCAGGTGTAGTGGCTCACCCCTGTACTCCCAGCACTTTGGGGGTCCAGGGTAGAAGGATTGCTTGAGCCCAGGAGATCAAGGCTACAGCAAGCTATGATCATGCCATATGCTCCAGCCTAGGAGACAGAGCAAGACCCCATTTCTTTTTTAAAAAAAAGTTCAATGGCAGAGCATTTGACTGTAGAGAGGTACAGCAGAAGATAAGCCGGGTCTTAAGTTAGAATTGAATATATTATAAATTGGTGCAGTAGAATCAAAATACAAACATGCTTTATAGCTGTCTTCTTTATTACCTCTATTTTCAATTACAGTATAACTGTAAGATCATATTTGTTTTCCTTAAAGCTTTTTAGCATTTATCCAACAATAATATATATGGAAAGTTTGATTCAAAAGATTAATTATATAAATGCATAATGAATTTTACCATTAAAATGACTTTTTAATAAAGATAATCTATCTGTGGAGCTGGCATGGTTTTTATTGAAGTCATTTTTTTTCCTTATTGAGCGGAGGATAAATGTTCTCTAATGAATTCTGTCACCATAGCCAGACCAAGTTCATTAACAGCATGACACACTATTAACTTACTATCCAGAGCTGTGGTGTGGGAGATTGATACCAGGGAGTGCTTCTACCACCCTCTTTTCTGCAGTCCTGACTCATTCTCAAGTCTACTGGCCTGAAAAAATGGCTTGAGCAAACTTACTGAGAAAATTCTGACTTTTTTACAGTGAATGTCATGTTTTCCGGGAGCTACAGTATTAACACTGCCTCATACCCATTCCTGTTTTATTTTTCTTTCAGGCAGAAAAACAGATACCCTTTGCCACTGGGAGATTCTGTGGCCCTGTAGCTAAGTTATACTAAGTCTGGGCCAAAATGAAGTTAGGAGTTGAACCAAGTTTTATGATGTAAACAAATTAGTGTGCCTGATGAGTCACCAAGCCTGTGTCCTGGGTGTCGGGCCATTGTCAGATCCTGCCTATTGTCAGAGCCTTAATAGAGCCTGCTGCCTGGTGCAGGTGGTAAAGTGTCGTTGCCTCTGCCCTGCAGCTGCTTGATTTCCTTGTGATCTTGAATAGGCAGGGACACAGATGCCCTCAGGAAATAAATGTTCCCAGGCCCACTTCTCTGGACACTGTCACCTTTTGTGATCCAAAACATATTTTCTTGTGTTCTAATCAGAAGTTTTTCTTGATGACTGAAGCAGGTGAGTCCGCGCAGATGGATGACAGAGATGGGGGAGGATGGGCTGCCTTTTCCTACCTGGAAAAATCCAGAGGGACCTCATAAAGCACCTGTCTCCCCTCAGACAGCACTAGACAGTCTATTAGAGTTGCTGAATGCCTAATATTAATAGTCTTTCTCCAGTTAAAAATAAATATGCACACTAATTAAATTTTTGGATAAGAGCTTTTCTCAGACCTGTGCCTCACCTACGTTCCCTCCCTCACCTCGGCCAGAGGGTACCTCCAACCTGCTGCTATGAGCACCTGCACATCTTGCCTAGGAGCTTTTTCAGGCCTCCAGAACCTGCTTTGCTGACTGTTTAGGAGAATAAAGGTGCCGTTAAGGCCCACCCAGCGACTGGACAAACACTTCTCCATCTACATTGGCAGCCAGGGCTCCCTGGTGGATTCCCTCTCAAGGGGTTGACGTGTCCTTTCGCTGCCTGCCTTTCCCTCCTGATCTTAATTCGCTTCTGTCTTATGTGTGTTTCTGTCCCCTCCCAAAGGAATGACTGGCGCTGGAATTGTTATCTCAGTGTTTTCTTTTGGGGATTCCAGATATGAGAAGCAGAGAGAGAAAACCTGAGAGTCTTGGATCTTGTAGAAGGGAGGAACACTACCATTAGAAAAAGAAAGCAAAAATTAAAAACAAAAACCAAAACCCAAGTACCTATCTTTTAAGTGCTAAGGCATGTGAAAGGCATTGTCTCATGTATTTCTCACCAGTTCTGTGTGGCACATTCCTATCCCCCTTTATAGGTGAGTAAACTAAGGCTCAGTACAGCGACCCTGGTTTCAAGGCCAGTGCCACCCTGCCGTCGCACGTTGGCCTCTACTCCGCAGGCAGCTTAGATAGGGCGTGAGTGAGAGCCGGGTCTCAGCAGACACTGGCACAAAGCCTGGGTGGCGGTGACGCGCACACAGGGACCTGGTAGAAGGACACTCTGGGAGCACACCGTGGAGCCCCTTCTCAGGCCGCCACGACCCTTCCACAGCTGTAGCCCTGCCGCAGAGGGCTTGCCGGGCCAGGTGGGGCTCCAGGTGCTCCGGAGGGTCGCGAGCGACCTGAATCAGCACTCCGGTTCTTGTACAGCTGTGTCTGAGCCGCCCAACAGCACAGGGCGCGGGTCCTCAGCACAGTCTCGCCTCCCCCGCCGGCCCCTCCCGGCCACCGCCCCGGAGCGATCCTTCCTCTTTCCAGACACGGTGCTAGGTCCTCCGTGTCTTTGCACCAGGTTCCCTGGGTGGAACTCTCTCTTGCCGCCTTTCTATCTGGAGACTTTCTCCTTTGCCTGAGGCACCTGGGGCACGTTCCCTGGGTTAGGTACTCTGGTTAAGCACTTTATTATGATGAGACTTCCCGGTTTAGGTACTCTGGTTAAGCACATTATTATGATGAGACTTCCCGGTTCAGGTATTCTGGTTAAGCACGTTATCATGATGAGACTTCCTGGTTTAGGTATTCTGGTTAAGCACCTTAGTATGATAATACTTCCTGGTTTAGGTATTCTGGTTAAGCACGTTATCATGATGAGACTTCCCGGTTTAAGTATTCTGGTTAAGCACGTTATCATGATGAGACTTCCCTGGTTTAGGTATTCTGGTTAAGTACATTATCATGATGAAACTTAATGGTTTAGGTATTCTGGTTAAGCACATTATTTTGCCCTGTTCAAAGGGCGTTACCCTTCTTTTCAGACCTGAGAGAACCCTTTCAACCAGACACAGCTCCCAATGTGAGGAACTGGTGGTTCTCAGGGTGCACTTTGAACGATGGTTATGTCAGAGGTCACAGCTATGACAAGACTGTCATTTGGATGCTGACAGGTGTGGGATGTGTAGCAGGAAGAAGACAGTTGTCTATTTCTCTAGAATAGTGTTTTCAACTTTCTTTAATCTCATGGCAGACTTGAACCTATAGTTAAACTTCCACAGCAGTTAAATTATGTTGATCAAATAAAAAAAAAGTAAAAAAAGAATATACTTACTGTGCTTTGAACTTCTTTCAAAAATAATTTAATTAGTGATCTTTATAAATTTTTGTGGCATACCTAAGATGGTCTCACGTCCCAGTGGTGTGCATGGTACTCCGGTTAAAAAATCACTGCTCTAGAAGCTCCATGAGCAGGATCTAAGCCCTTGAGGGCTGATGTATTGAAGAAAGGCTGCATTTTCAGGCAGCTCTGAGAATTGGGCACGGTGACTTGGCAGGCAATGGAGACAATGGGGGGAGAGGGCGACATGTGTGAGGAATCCCTGAAGGTGCCCACAGGGTGCAGCCTCAGGAGGGTCTGGCTGGAGGGCCTGAAACTTGAGGTGTTTCTGTGACTGGAACCTACTGTTTTCTATTGACTGGGGAGAGGGAGGAGACCTGATTTTTAGTTCCTGGTGGGCAAGGATCTTATCTTTTGTGAACTTTTGTTTTGTAATAATTACAGATTCACAGGACATTGCACAGACCTGTAAAGGAAAGTCTCATGCCCCCTTCTCCCAGACTCTTCTCATGTTAGCATCTTACCCAAGTATAGTGCGATAGAAAAATCCAGAAATGGGCATTGTTACAATCTGAAGAACTTATTCAGGTTTCATGAGTTATACTGTGCTTGTGTGTATATGTGATTATATACCAATATTCAACTTTATCATGTGTTTAGCCTTTTGTATCTACTACCACAATCAAGACACCCAGTTGTACTTCGTCACAAGACTCTGGTCATGTGACTTTATAATAGTCACCTCCCTTCCACTCCCATCCCTAAACCCTGGCAACTATTAAGCCATTCTCTACAATTATGTTATTTTATGAATGTTATATCAATTAAGCCCCACAGTATATATCCTTTTGAGATTCACTTTTTTTACTCAGCATAATCTCCTTGAGGTTCTTCCAGGTCATTGCCCACAGTGGTTCATTCCTTTTTGTTGCTGAGCTGTGGTCCTTGGATGTGTGGACCACACGGACTTTGTCCTTTGATGCTTCCATTTCCTGTGTGGGTCCTGGCACAGAGTTGGAGCTCAGTGTCAGCTGTGGGAAAGGACAGACTCTGCAAAGAACTTGCTGTGTCAAATATCTTATGGGAGCAGGGAAGGCTGACACTGATTGCTTCCACATCATCTAGGATAGGCATTTACTTTGGCCTTCTGATTCAAAACTACTGCCACGAGCTCTTCTAAGTGCCCAGTTACCTCATCTAACTGATGAAGACATAGATCAAATAAGACAAAATAATGCAATAACTGCATTTACATGCTGGCATTACCTGACCAGATTTTTATATATATTAGTGATATATGTGCGAACTTCTTTAGCATCTCCGTCACCCCACATCATCTTTAGTCTAGTAATGGAGTTTAACAAAAAACTTGAAATCCCAGAAAATGAATCCCATTAATAATGGTGGAGTTCATGTATAAAAATTCTGATGAGAGAATCTCCGAACACCTTCTCACTAACTTACACTTGTAATAATAGTAATGCTTTCCATTTCTTTTGTGCTTGACAGTTATAAAAGGCAGTCTCACATCCATTGTTTTGTTTAACCCTGAATTAATACTGTGAGTTAGGTGGGAAGCACATGGTGGTGGTGGTGGTGGTAGTGTCATTGCACTTGACAAACTAGACAATAGAACTATAAAGGTGTTGTCTGATTTGCCTAAGATTGCACAACTACTTAATGAATGAGCCAGGCTAGAACTCTGATCTTTATTCAACATTCACCCCATTAGATTTCTATTTCTCAAGTATTTTCTAAGCAAATACTTCTTAGAAAAGGAGAAATCTTTGCTTTTTTACTTGGAGACTATTTTCATCGTTTGACTTTCATAGTTCCAATGTCAAAATATCTTGTATGTGTATTTCTGCAGCACTCATTTCCTGAAAGTCATGTTTGTAAAAACGGAAGCTCTGTCTTGATTGTTTTTCCCCAAACAAATCTTAGAGATATTTAGAATAAACTACTGTATGTTATTACACATGATTGCAGTAATTTATTTTACCTGGGGGCTAAATCCTAGCTATTTAGTAAGACTTATAAAAACCTCCAGATGGCTTAATTATACCATTTTAGGAACCAAGGGTATAAAAATAAAATGGATAAATAAGCATAATTTAGAAACATACAGAGATGAAAGATAAAAGTTAAAAAGAAAGTTTCAGTCTTTAAAAACAAAATCTTCCCATTCATGATAAAAAACTCTCCACAGACTAGTAATAGAGGGTGAGTTCTTCAACTAGTATAGAAAACCTATAGTTAACACCTTACTTAAGGGTGAAAAACTGACCACTTTCCCTTAAAATAGGTGACAAGGCAAAAATTTTCTCTCACCACTTTTATTGTACATTGTATCAAAAGGTTTTAGCTACTGCAGTAATATAGGAACAACAATTAAAATGTACACAGTTTGGAAAAGAAGGAATAAAACTTTCTTTGTTTGCAGATGATGTAATTGCATACATAGAAAATATCGAAGAATCATTAAAAAAACTCCTGGAACTAATAAATTATTACAGCAAGCTCACAAGATGCAAGGTTATTATATAAACCAATGTTTACCTATATGCCAGAAATAAGCAAACAAATTTGTGATAAATAAGTACCATATACACTAGTACCAGAATTAGTATTGGGTATAAATCTAACAAAATATGGATGGGATCTATATGTGGAAAACCACAATTTTTTTTTTGTGAAAGAAATCAAAGAAAATCTAAATAAATGAAGATATAATCTATATTTATTGATTAGAAGACTTGATATTAAGATGTCAGTTCTTCCCAACTTAATCTGTAAAGCTAACACAATCTCAGTCAAAATTCCAGAGACCTATTTTTAGATATCGACCAACCAATTTTAAAGTTTATTTGAAAGGCAAACATCCTCCAATTACTAGCACAATAGTGAAAAAGAAAAGTTGGAAAACTCACACTATCTGATTTCAGGACTTACTATAAAGTTAAAGAAATCAAGCCAGGGCTGTACTGGTGAAGTAACAGACACATAGATCAATATAACAGAACCGAGAGCTCACACGGGGACCCAAACAAATACAATCAACTGATCTTCGACAAACAAGTAGACAATTCAATGCAAGAGAGAGAGGCTTTCCAAAAAATGGTATTGGATTAATTGAACAAATGAATGTAGAAAAACAAAACAGAAGACACAGCCCCATCCACATTTCGTGAATGTCTTTCATGAAAATTAATTCAAAATGGGTCATAAACCTAACACAAAACTATAAAACAGAAGAAAATCCAAGTGACCTTGGATTTGGTGATGAGTTTTGGGGTATAACTCCCCCATGAAACAAAAAATGATTAGTTGGTCTTTATTTAAAAAGGGGGAACTTTGTCTCTGTGAATTAGGAATTAATTTTTGTGGTAAATGATATTATGCAAACAGGTAAGGAAGAACAATTTCAAGCCGATAGAGACACTAGCATCTTATGCCCCTTTCATTGGGGTATAGTAAGTTGCGATTTAAAAACACTAAAGAATGTGAGGCTTTTTTCCTTTTAAGTGTTTCAATATTACAGGGCACATTTTTCCTTCTGGGGGAAAGGAAGACGGTTGATATTTATTGAGTTCCTGTTCTGTGCCAGGCATCGTATTAGACACAACATAGCTGTAAGAGGAAATCTTTTCCTCACTTATTTTTAGTCCTGAGATTAACACATGCTCACACTGCTCTGATTCCATCCCTCATTCTAGAAAATAAATAATAGAAGAATATTCTGCAAGTCATGCAAACCAAGAATTTGACCAAAAAATGAAGAAAACATTTAATTTTGAGAAAGGTCCTTCTAATGTTTTATAGAACCAAGTGGTGGATGTGCTATAGTCAGTCCCATTACTTTTATGTCCAAGGAGGCCTTAAAAGTGGGTTATAATTCATAGGTAATAGAAGAATAGAAAGGGGTAAGCACCAGGAGAATGGGCAGCTTAAGACTGGATTGACATGAGCCACTTTTTTTCAAAGGGAAAGTTATCATAAATATAAGGAGCTTGAGGTTTGGGTTATACAGATGTTATTTTATTTATTTATATTAAGAACTCTGTCAAGGTACCATGGTCTACAGACACATGAAAAAATGCTCATCATCTTTAATCATCAGAGAAATGTAAATCAAAACCACTTTGAGATATCATCTAACTCCAGTAAGAGTAGCCCACATCATAAAATCCCCAAACTACAGATGTTGATGTGGATGTGGAGAAAAGGGAACACTTCTCCATTTCTGGTGGGAATGCAAACTAATATGTTCCTTTTGGATAGAAGTTTTGAGAACACTCAGGGATCTAAAAATTGACCTGCCGTTGGATCCTGGAATTCCTCTACTAGGAGTATATCCAAAAGACTAAAAATCATTTTGCAAAAAAGATATTTTCACCAGATTATTCACTGCAGCTCAATTTGTAATAGCCAAGTCATGGAAGAAGCCCAAGTGTCCATTGACCCATGAATGGATTAATAAATCGTGGTATATGTATACCATGGAATACTATGCAGCCTTAGAAAAGATGGAGCCTTTACTTCTTATGTTTACATGGAGGGACCTGGAACATATTCTCCTGAGTAAAGTATCTTTTTTTTTTTTTTAAATTGAATGGTAACTATGGTAACCATGTACATTAATGCACTTCTGGGGTACAGTGTGGTGTTTTCACACACAATCCGAAACACTTCCATCAAACTGGTTAACATAGCCTTCATGTCATTTTCTTAGTTATTGTGTTAAAATGTTCATATTCTACTCTTAGACTGAGTAAAGTATCTTAA
>CAUYQV010077576.1:0-76214 GCA_963574575.1 Galagoides demidoff
AGCTCATAGCAACTTCCAACTCCTGGGCTCAAGCGAGTCTCCTGCCTCCACCTCCCAAGTAGCTGGGACCACAGGCACCGGCCGCAACGCCCGGCCATTTTTTGGTTGCAGCCATCATTGTTGTTTGGCGGGCCCAGGCTGGGGATTCGAACCCACCACCTTAGGTGTACGTGGCTGGCAC
This sequence comes from Galagoides demidoff, assembly GCA_963574575.1. NCBI lineage: Eukaryota > Metazoa > Chordata > Mammalia > Primates > Galagidae > Galagoides > Galagoides demidoff. The sequence continues at coordinate 182 of CAUYQV010077576.1, forward strand.
CTTAGCCGATTGAGCCACAGGCACCGAGCCTGAATTATATCTTAATAAATATGCTTAACTAAAAAACCATGAGATATCATTTACATCCATGGGGACAGCTAGAATCAAAAAGTCACATAATAACAACCATTGGTGAGAATGAAAAGAAATTGGAACCATGATACACTGCTGGTGTAGTTGCTTCGGAAAATAGTCTGACAGTTCCTCAAAAGGTTAAACATAGAGTTACAATCCGACCAAGCAATCTCACTTCCAGAGGGGATTTCAGGTATTACATATACCCAAGAGAAATGAAAAAATATGTCCACATAAAAGCTTGTATATAAATGTTCACAGAAGTAATAGTAATAATAGCCAAAAAACAGAAACAACCAAGTGTTCATCAATTGGGTTACAATTCACATACCATACAAATGACCCATTTAAAGCATACAATTCACTGTTCTTGGCATATTCATGGGATTGTGCAACCATCACTACAACAAATTGTAGAACATATTCATCACCCCCAAAGGAAACCCCATACTCTTTAGCATATATGGTATATATAAATATAATGTAGTCTTATTCACCTGGCAAAAGGAAAGAAGTACAGATATATGCTACAACAGGTATGAACCTTGAAAAGATTATGCCAAATGAAAGAAGTCACAAAAAGGCCAGACTCAGCGCCTGTGGCTCAAGCGGCTAAGGCGCCAGCCACATACACCTGAGCTGGTGGGTTCGAGTCCAGCCCAGGCCCACCAAACAACAATGACAGCTGCAACCAAAAAATAGCTGGGCATTATGGCAGGCACCTGTAGTCCCAGCTACTTGGGAGGTGGAGGCAGGAGACTCACTTGAGCCCAGGAGTTGGAGGTTACTGTGAGCTGTGATGCCATAGCACTTCACCCAGGGTGATAGCTTGAGGCTCTGTCTCAAAAAAAAAAAAAGCCACATATTATATGTTTCCATGTATATGCAATGTCCAGAATAGGCAAACATATAGAATAAGAAAATAGATCAGTGGTTGCTAGGCCTGGAGAGGATAGAGGGGCTATGCTAAAGAGTATGGGGCTTCTTTAGGAGAGTGATGAAAGTATTCTAAAATTTATTATAGTGGTGATTGTACAATCCCATGAATACATCAAGAACAGTGAGTTGTACTCTTTAAATGGGCCATTTGCATGGTTTGTGAATTATATCCCCATTAACCTTAAAAATATAGTTGGTGGTGGGGACATGTTATAGAAAGCTTTAAATGCCAAGTTGAGCAGTGAGAACTAGAATCTCTGGGGCCAGTTTTCTCGAAGTGTGTTTCATATATCATCTGCATCAGAAGAATTACAAATACCTAGTTCTGGTCCCACCCCAGATATTATAATTCAGAATGTTTTGGATGGGATCAGAACTGTGCACTTGTAGGAAGCATCCTGGTGAGTTTGTAACAACAGGTAGCTACAACCCATTGTGAAAAATGTTGCGCTGATCAATTCTACTGCCTCCAGACTACTCCTGCTCCATGCTGCCCTGACATTGCTGCCAGATAAGCTTCTACAAGTAGAACTTGGTTTCAAGTCATGATCCTGCTCAGAACCCTTCAGTATCCTCTCAATTCCTTAGCAGGAGCTCCAAGTGCTCTGAATTCCCACCTATTTTTTCCTTATCTCCCATGACTCCCTGCATGTGTCTTGTATGGCAGTCAATTAGAATATTCCTCATTCTCTGAACCTACTTTGTGATTCCCCACCCTATGCCTTTGCCAGACTGTATTCCTGGAAAATATCTCCTATACTCTTATCTTTTGCAATACAAATGTCACCATGATCCTTACATTTTAACTAGCTGGTCATCTAAGTTACCACATAGCCTTTCATAATCTTTTACGCTGTGCAGTTCTCCTGCTTGTAAATCAGATGCCAATACTGAGAGTGGTTATGGGAGAATACCTGTAGATCAGGCACTGCAGCCTGACACCTGGTCAGAGTATAGTAACCAAGTAGGTTGTACTAGATTAGGGCCTTGGGTGCCTAGGATGTGATGTGCATATGGTAGCGCTGGCATGCCAGCAGTAAAATTCCAGTGGCAGTCTCAGGAGTTCAGTGTCCTCCATGGTGGCCCAGAGATCAGGGGCCACAAGACTCCACTGGAATGTGGGTAGGACCTGGGGGGTTCTAGCCACGACCAGGCCTGTCAAGGCTTGGTAGCTCAGCTGGCGCCAACTGAAATTGCTAAGCTGAATCCTCATTTCAACTGGTGACCCCAAGCAGAAAGCCTCTCCCCATCCCATAGTCCCCTGACCACCAAATCACTTGGTTTCCACAGCAGGAGAGAAGGCTGAAAAGCCACTTACCGCCTATTTAGCGATGAGCTCTTAATAATAAAATGATGATTGTCATGTAATTATTTTACAATGCAAAAGCCCCCTTGCAACCATTTCATAATTACATTAAGCCAGTCTATTTGTAAGAAGCTAATAGGAAACAAACCATTAATTAGCATTTGTCTTTCCTCCCACTGCCCCTTCTCCCTTGCATTACTGGACCACACCCTGGGGCCATAGAGCAGAGTGCAGCCTTGAAGGTAGAAAAGGTCCACCTGAGTGGGGCCTCAGTCCTGCCCTCTGCCCACTCCATTGAACATGGAATGGACTAGCTGGTCGCTGTGGGGCAAGCTGAGCCTAATGTGAGGCATGTTCCCGGGAGCCTGAGAGCTAGTGGGTGGGGCGGGCACCTGGGCAAACAGAACAAAAAAATGGGCAGGAAGGAATCAAAGACAGTTTAAATATGCAGAAATGCAGTTCATACCTCTGGGCAAAAATAATCCCAAACAGAGTTATGTAATGGGTGGGAGGGATGTGATAGGAGGGATAAAGCTGTGAAGTATATACAGGCATGAGTGAATGGGGGGTGTGGGAAATAAGAATCGAGTGGGAGGGTCCTGGAGAATTTGGCAGAGGAGCTTGTGTTGTCTTGGGGTGGGTGTGTGCGCGTGTGTGCACATATTGGGAACGCTGGAAAGCAGCTAGATGAAGGTAGCTCTGAGTGAGGCTAAGTTCCGTGCCTGGGATATCCTTAAGGCCATTCCAAATGTGTGTGCTCCCTAGTCCTGAGGTGGTAAGGACAGGTAAAGGCCAGAGGGCACAGGTATAGGGTTTGGGGTACCACAGTTTCTCTTATAAGTCGGTGTACCTCCCTTTGACTGCCATATTCCCATGCCCATTTCACCTCCCATGTCTGGCCCTCTCTGCTAATTGAAATCTCCCACTTCATTTTACAGGAGGACCACCTTGACAGGCTGCCCTGGATCACACTTAATTCTCTCTCCAGGGAAATCTCCAGGGTACTTAGTCTGATGCTCTCGTAAATTATCCAAACTTCTTCCACTGTCCTAGGCTGTGCTTTCTAACTGTCTGTGTAAGTGTTGTCCTCCCTCTAGACCAGTAGTTCTCAACCTTCCCAATGCCACGACCATTTAATACAGTTCCCATGGGTCGCAACCCGCAGGTTGAGAACTGCTGCTGCACATGGTACGTTCCCTGAGGACAAGGTCCTTGTGTGCTGCAGTGCCAGTCACAAAGAAGGTGCTGACCAAGCATTTTCTGCCCCTGGGCATAGTAACCCAAGGAGGAGGCAAAAGTGAGGCAGAGGAGAGGGTACAAAGGCTCTTGTGGAGAGCCCCCTTGGCTGTGGAGCTTTTGAGGCTACTGCCCACTAGCTCTCGGGCTCCTGGGAACATGCCTTACGTTGGGCTCCCTAGGGAAACCTCTGGGTACTAGGACGTGCGGTCCTGGTGGTGTTAGAACTACTGAATGATTTGGAGGGAAGATCAAGTATAAAATCACTTGAAGGAGGCACTCAGCTGAACATCAGTCAGAAACCCAAAATGATGTGAACAGTTAGACAGAGGCTTGCGGTGAGTACCATGGTGACCACAGTTTTCAGGACCCAATGCTCCCCCAGGTTGTAGAGGCAGCCAGACCTACCAGAAGCCTAAATGACTGAGGGAGGGAATAGGAAACAGATGTAGGGGTCAGGGTGGGCTTAAGGGGGCCATCAAGGTCACTATCCTTCTCCTCATTGTCGTCATTGTTGTTATGATGAGGGGGCTGTTTAATAGAAGCTATTGAGGACAGCCCTAAGGAGACTGCAGGGAATACTGAAGCATCCCATGACCAGGTGTAGGTGCTCCTGGCAGTTTTCATTAGTGGCCCCACATACATCCACAGGCTGGGCTTGGAAGAGTAAAGGTTTCCAGAGAACCAGTGTCTGACCTTCCAAAGGTGGGAGAAAGGCTGGCATAGGGCCAGTTGTAGGGCAGCAGCAACAGAAATAAAGGTCCCAGAGCTGGGAATATATTTGGAAACTCAGAGCTCCTCTTTGAAGGTTTATTACTAGAATGGCCCTTGGAGAGCATTTCAGTTTCCCTTGGTTCACAGGTAGGTAGACATTAAAGACCAAAGAGAAAATATGACTTCCCCAGGAACCACCAGAAAAGAAAACTGGCTGAACTAAAAGGGGACTCGGGTTTCCTGACCCTATCTCCATATCATATCTGCTTGGAATGTATATATCCTGCTCCTGGGTGAATTATGGTATTCACAGTTCCAGGATGCTCCAAGAGCCAGCACTCTAGAAGATCTTGTGGTTCTTATTTTGTAGTTAGGGCTAGAACTTTCATAAACTGTGAAGGGGGGCTCTGAGGAAAAGGATAGGGGTGATAAAAAGAAGGATGGGATGGTAAGAAGAAGGAGCCCAGATGCAGAGCTAAGTCTCCAAGGTCCCTGAGACCTGCCATAACCACCACAGAACTTGGTGTCTGTGAAGTTGTCCACTGGAAATTCTCAAGAGGGCTAAGTGTGGCATGGGAACTAGCACCCAGACCAGGCCAGGGAATTTGGGCTGTGGTCCCAGGAGGAGCCAAGCCCAGGGTGGCAGGGCTGGGCTGGGTAGGGCTAAGCTGGGCAGGGCTGAGAAAAAGAAGAGAATGTTTTGCCTCCAGGTTCATAAATGCCTATATTGGGCAAGGCCTCTTGTTTCCTTGGGCGGTGACCAGGAGTCTCTCCAAATTTGCCAGCCCAGCTTGAATTGTCTCCCTTGGCCTGGAAAGGGAATGGGAATGGACTCTGGCCCCTCCAGCCTGACCTCCCAGTGGATGGATGGAGAGATGTAAGCCAATTCCATCTGAGAAGACTGGCCCCTCATTATCTCTGCTAGGCCAAGATGGGTTTGCAGTGGGGAACAACTGCTTTTGAAAACTATGGCTCCCAAGGGTTGTGGATCCATGTAGTCACTGTGTCTCCAGGGTGATATAGATAGTAGCAAAGCCCTCATGCATGTTCTCCACAGCCCCCAGGCCAGAAAACAAATCATTACATCATTCCATAAATAAATTATGTATTTACATAGGACTTGGTGTGTAAGTGCCAGTTATTATTATTGCTATGTAATTATACAGTTAGTTTGAAAAGGGAGGCAGCAGAAACCCTGGAGAAGGTAGATAGGCTCCTTACCTCTCACCTCAGTGAGAACTGTGGCTCTGGGTCACCCAAGAGTCTTGCAGGTGTTTGCATGCAGCTGGGGCAATTTTTCCCAAGGCTATGTCCTGGAAGAGGCTGGTAGGAGGAACCCAGGGTGGCTCATTCACCTGCTGAAGGGCCTGGTATCATGCCTCAGGCTTTGTGCCAGCCCCTGATTACCTCCCTCCAGCCTAATGGAAGGGCTCAAAAACAAATAAGGCCAAGGAGCCACAGAAGCCTGGGGCTGGGGCTGGGAGAAGAGCCTGTGCATCAGTAACTTCTCCTCATCTGTGTTACTGTGAGCCATTCACTCTTCTACTCCCAACCCTCTCCCCTCTCACGGTTGAGTCTAAAACTTTTAGTTCCTCAGATGGGAGGATCTCTGAAGACCATCCCATCCAACCTCTTATTTTCCAGCTGGTAAGGCAGGCCAGAGAGGGAAAGAGACTTACCCAAGGGTACATAGCAGGCCCTGGGAACACTGGAAGTAGAGTCTGACCTGCCTCCCTTGGGCCTCTGCTCTGCTTACCTCCTTTGTCCTCAGGCTCACACCCCTTCACTACTGGGGCTGCTCCAGCCTCCCACTTCCGCTCCCCATCCTGCTCTCAGCCCTGCCCAGACCTGCCTTTTGCCTCACCTCTCCCCTCATTTGCTTTCCCATTGCTGCTTGGCTTTCTTCTCCCAGCCCCTGGAGCCAGGGGAGGCTCCCCACCATCTCTTCGGCCAATGCTTTCTTCTCTTTCCTGGTTCCTCCTAGTTAGCTCCTCCTGAGATGGGTCTGCCTCTTCCCTTCCACCCTCTTCTCTCTCCTAAGAGGATCTAGAATGAAACAGGGAACATGACTTCTTTTCTGGGTTTGGATTGGGTGGACCAAGACAAGAGGAGCCTCCTGAATAGTAGGGGTGGGGACAGAGATGTTCACCCATGGCAGCATCTCCCAAAGGAGCAAAGGGAAAGAGGATGGGGTCAAAAAGGTGTCACAGAGATGTGTGGCTCAACACCTTAGCACTATTGGCATGTGCCTCTGAGCACAGGAAGCTGCCCAAGGCTGGACCCTTTTTAAGAGTCCTCATTTCAGGGAGATCAGATATGAATTTCCTCATTCACTCAGTAAAATCCCCATGAGAAAGGCCTGTGAGGTCCTTTTTTGAAGGAGAAACCAAGTCTTATTCAGAACATACTCTGTGGACGACTGGGGTTGGAGCCTAGGTGAATTGATGTCAATCTCTTTGCTGTTCTAGGGACAGTGAAGTTCATGCACTTGATGCTGAGAGTGTGTGTTGTAGGTATGTGTTGAGCAGGTAGGGACAACTCTGAGGGGAACAGCTAGGGTTTGCAGGGCTGTGTGTGCCTCCAGAAGTGTTCTCACCTAGCAATCAGGATCTTGTTGGCAGGGATCTGGGGCCCCTTACTTCTTCAGCTACCCAGATTCTTGTAGCCTTACTTGGCTGGCAGGCAGAGGAATCTGGAGACATGTCTTCCTGTTTTGTACCCTGTATCCCTGGTGTGGAAAATGATTTGTTCAGATTAACCTAATCTCAGGGGCAAAACGAGGCTCAAGCTCAGGAGTCCTAGCATCACATTCAGCCATTCTTAACCAGGCCAGGCAAACCCCTTTTTTTTGGCTCCCCAGTTCTCTGCAAGCTGTCTGAGAGAGGTGGCACAAACAAACTTGTGTAAGAGAAACCCCTTGTGGTTTACAGGGATGCTGAAGCTTATGGTGCCTCATGCAAATTTGCCAGGAGCCCTATCCCTCAGCTCTAGTGGGACAGGGGCTCTTGAGGCCTAGTGACCTGGATCTGTCCCCATGTACTCCTCAGAGCATGATTGGCTTCAGCCAGGATCCCACTGACTCCTAGGGTCACAGGGGATAATGGTCTTCCAGGCTTTGCATAATCCTTCTGGGTGAGGAGGAATTCTTCTGGTCCTACAGGGAGTGGCATTTTGATCTATTTCCTCTCTGGCAGCTTTGTGGGTGAGGAGTGAGAGAAAGGAGTCTCATGACTTGGAAGCTCTAAAATGGGGGTGGCTGAGGGTAAGGGTAGCCTCATCTTCTCTAAGGACATTTAACTTACAGGCAAACATACCATGTGTGCAGGGATGGCTTGAGGTATCTTGTTTGAGGATGGTTTCAAGGGACTGCTTAAACCTCCCCTAACCTCAGGTCACTGAAGCCCTCCTTGAGAATTCCTACTGAATAGTGAGTCCAGGAGTGGGGGTGGGGACAAAAACCCAGCTCAGTACCTGAAACCCCTTTGCAGGAGAATTTCGTAGGTAAGCATCTTGGAGCCCCAAAGTCTTCAGTGGGGGAAGGGGTAGTGTAGGGTTCTTTTCCCCTTTTCATTCAAAGGCATTTTTGCACATGACTCAAACAAGTCTAAACTTTCCTAAACTTCAAAGTTTGCCCATGGCACAGCCTCAAAGTGGAGGGGAAATGTTAAAAAGGAAAAAAGAAGTTGTAAGCCAGTTAAACATTGTATTTTTGCTCCTTAAAGGAATTGGGTTAACTTGTTATGTTACTATTAGTATCCCATTGTGAAATAGGGTGGGTCTTTTCTGGGTGATGTGGTCTCTGGGCCCATCCCCAGGCCCCACTTGCTCTGTCTTAGATTGTATAGGGTGTTGCACAACCTGTGGTAAGAGGAAGAAGCTCCTATGGCAACAAGTCTGGCACACAGGGTCATTTTAAAGCTCCTGGCAGGAGCCCTGGTCTAGGTTGGGGGTGCTCCAAATGCCTGGCTGTGCTTTCTACTCCTGAGAAGCCTGTGTTCTGGAAGCTGGGAGGTTGGGGTAATGGAAGCCCTTCTGGTACACTCCGTGATACCATGTGGCTCTCTCTACCTGTTCATGTCATATGTGCTGAGCATCTGTCATAGGGCTGCAGGATTTGTGCAGATCCTAGGCCAGTGGTTGTGCTGGGGTGTGTGAAAGGTCCTTTCTCTTCTCTGTCTCTTCTATCTTCTCAAGCACACCACAGTGCTGTGCTTGAGAGTATGGGCCACAGTGCTGTGCTTGAGAGTATGGGCCCTGAGGACCCAACTGCATAGGCTCCTAACCCTGCTCTCCCACTTACTTGTAACTGACTTAGAAAATAAAAATGACTTCACTTCTCTGTGCTTCACTCTCTTCATCTTTAAAATGAGGATAATAGTAGGCTTCCTTTATTGTGCTGTTGTGAAGAATTAAGTGAGTTAATACTCCTAAGTATAATATTAGCTACTCTTCCTACTGTTAACTTCACTGCCTTTACCCTAGTTCAAGCACTCCTGACCCTCAGAATGTTCAGGGCCCGGCACATTATAGGCTATGAGTAAATATTTGGTGGTTCACCTGCTTCACTGGTCCACTTGCCTCTCTAGTCCGCTCTTTTCCAGACACCCTGCACACTCTAATCAGATTAACTTTCTGATGTGCAAATAATTCCCTTCCTCAAAAAGCATCATTGAATTCCCATTATTTACTAAATATGGTCCAAAAGCCTCAGCCTGGCAGTCTAAGTGTATCTCTGACCTGAGAGAGTAGTGTGAGATCACAGGCCCGAGTGAAAGATGGCCAAGGCTTGAGGCTTGGCTTTGCAGCCTCCCAGGTGTGTAACTTTGAATGGGAATTCTCATTATTCCTAAATTCTGTTCCCTCTTCTGTAAAACAGAAATAGTGATTGAACCAACCTTAGAGGACTGTTGTAAGGATTATAAGAATAACATGTAAGTGCTTAGCCCTATGAACTCTGGCATACAGTACGTGCCCAGTAAGTGTTTTATGTAGTAGTTCTCATAGTTTCCTAACATAAACCTGGTCTGCTTATTGTCTCCTGAACAAGCACCTAGGATCCCAGGATATACTCTCCTAGATCTTTATTGTATCCCACCCATTTGGAGCCTGTTCCCCATCAAAATCCTACCCATCCTTCTAGATCTTCTTCAAGTTTCTCCTCTCTCAGCAGTAGGTCTGGATACCCCAGCCCAGGGAGAGTCCTTGTGCCTCTCTGAATTTCCATGGCACTTCTGACTTGTTTCATTCAGTTGATCCCAAGCCATGAGCTGCTTTGGACTGCCAGGAGAGCCACACCTAAGAGAGGTTATCTTCAGCTGGCCTGTAGGCTCCCGCTTTGGGCCATTTTTTTCTTGTTGCTACCCTTGGCCATTCTTTACTAGTGGGAGGGAATCACTTACCTGTCCCACCTACCACATCCCAGGTATTATGGTTACAACCTTAAAGGGGCTCTTACTCAAGTGGGAGAGACAGAGATGGAAACTGAAAATAATGTAAAGTGAAGTATTCTCATAGGGATAGATAAAAAGTATTAGACGGTGGGTGATGTGGTCTCTGGGCCCACCCCTCGCATGTGTGCTGAGAAGCTTTAGCAGCAGAACATCACTCTTTAGATAACCCCAGGGTCTTCACTGGGCCTAAAATGTCCTGCTTGATCTGACCACTACATGCCTCCTCCCCAGGCTCCTTTCACTACGTGTATCACCCCCACACACACCCTACATACTTCACGTCCATACCCACAGCTCATACACACATATACACACCCATATGTACACTTACACACTCATATATACCCACCACCACCTACACATACACGTACCTCAGAACATTTTTTTGGAAAGGCACAGAAGCTCCTTCCTGCCTCACAGCCATTGGATATGCTATTACTTCCATCAGAAGTTCTCTTCCCCAGCTTCCTTTTAGACTGGCCTACTCCTACTCATACTTCAAATCCCAGTTTAAATGCCTCCTAGGGGAAACCTTCCCTCACTACATTTGTTTCCTCTATCAACTTGAATGCCAATATCTATAAATATTTGTTGAATGATTAGGTCTCCTTAATATTGAACACAAATTTTAATTAACCTTTTATTTCTGTAATTAGCCATTTGTCCATCCCCATCAACCTTCATGTAAGAAGGGGCCATATCTGTCTTGCTCACTGCCATATGCACATACCTCCAACACCATGCACAGTGCCTGAAATACAGGAGGTCTTACTAAGTATTTGTTAAAAATGAACAAGTACATCAGCTAGGCCACTCTGGGCAGAGAGATTAGTATAAGTATGTGCAAAGCCATGGAGAGGAAACAGGGTATAGTGTGTGTGGTTTGTAGGTAAATGTGGCTAAAGTATAGGCTTAGGGGCTAGAAGGCTATCAGCAGGGGTCAGGCAGAATAGGACTTTAGATGCCTGTGAAGCATTTAGATTTAACCCATAGATAATAGCAAGTGAAGTGATCTGGTTTGTGTTTTAGAGAGCTCACTCTGGTGGCCTTGGAGAGGGCAAGACTTTATGCAAGGTGGGATAGAAGAAAGGAGTGAACTGAGGCAGCAACTGGATGGCTGGGGAGGAATGGATCTAAGTGCCATTTTGGAAGCTGGATAAACCCCTGGCTTCTGGTTCTGACTCTGCCCAAGTCTCCTTGCTGCCCACCTCACAGAGAGTGATATTACATGAAGTGGGATGGGTGTGTGCTATCCCTCAGATAGGGCGGGGTGTGAGGGATATCTCTTACACTTGGTCTCTCCAGAGCTGGCCCCTGGTGAGACAGACTTAAGGCCCCAAGTGCACCAAAAATCAGCCCTCGTCACGGACATCGGACATCACTTCCATCCTCTCTCTTTCTGTGCTCCCAACCCCTAAATTTGGCCTCATGTTCTGGCCAGGCCCCCAGGCAGCCCTGAAGTCCCAAAGTCCCTGGTCTTGGCTCAGAGTCTTAGCCTGCTTCAGGCTCTCCTAAGGAGAAAACTGTCCAAAGAGGCCTTGGGACCCTCTACTAAGGAGGCAGAGGACTGGCTGAGATGATCTTTGACTTGGATTCTAGTTGGGATGGCTGTAAGGGGACACCTCAGGCAGAGCTAGGCAGGCAAACCGCAGGCTCAGGCTTTCTGGGAGCCAGAAGAAGGAGAGCCTTTGCTATGTAACCCTTTCAGCACCACGCCTAGGCAGGAAGCCGGATGCTATCTTCTGGCAGCCCCTACCCAGTGGTTCAGTAGGTTATGGTTGGAGGAGAGGTGGGAGTGTCAGAGTTCACCTGCACAGGCCTTGAAGAGAAGAGGCTGCTGGACCTACAGTCTGAGCAATCAGAGTGTGTTGGGGGAGAGGGGGGTGCGGGTGGGGGGGAGGCTGCAGGCCACCTGGCAACCCATGTTCCCTGCAGGGCAGGCTGCACACGCTTGCTGGGAAGGATGTCAGGCAGCAGATCCCCTGCTGTCAGGCACAAATGGTGGTTGCATTAAAGGTGTTCCCCAGATGGTGGTATCCCATGCAATTGAGGCCAGACCTTCAGGGATGAGGAGGCACAAGACCAACTGCTGGAGGTGCCAAGACCAACTACAAGAGGCAACCTCCTGGACTGGCCAGTGAGCTTCATTTTGGCCCCTTACTGGGCCCTTCTCTATCTCCCCACCCCCATGCTGTCCTTAATCTGGCCCTCGCTGGGGGATCTCTACTCCGCCCTCCCAACCACGCTCAGCCTTCCAACCCAGCTCGAATCCCCGCTCCCTCGAGGAGATTCGTGGCGCTGCGTTTGGGCGCGGATCCTACCTACCTTTGTGGGCCGGGGAAGGGAGCCCCGGACCCAGACCCGGCGGCCCACAGGCCCTCGCGACCTGAGCCTCTGAGGCGCGGGTGGGGGGTCGAGGGCGGCAGGAGCGGGAGGGTAAGAGTTAAGGCTCGCTGCTCCCTCCCCCGGAGGGTGTGACCGCCTATAAGAAGGCGCCGCGCTCGGGCACTGGGGCTGCAGGCAGCGGGGGCGCAGCGCGGCAGCGGAGAGCTCAGGCCGTCCCACCGCTTGGGACCCCGGGCAGAATGTCGGAGCCCAGGAGGAGGGGCCGCGGCCGCGGCAAGAAGCACCGAGAGGGGAGGAAGCGGGAGCGGGAGCGGGAGCCCGACCCGGGGGAGAAAGGTAGGGCAGCTCTGCGCGCCCAGAAAGCCCGTTTCGCTGGGAGAAACCTGCCGCCCGCTCACCCGCCCCCAGCGCCGCGCGGGTGAGTCTGGGGCAGTGCGAGCAGCAGCCGAGGTGACAGGCACCCAGGGCGTGCGTGCCTGCGTGTGAGCGGGTCAGCGTGGCGGGGTGGGCAAGGGACTGCGCATCCGAAGCTGGGCAGTGGCCGTGTGCGTCTCTCTCCCCGGCGGCTGCCTCCCAACAGAGGGACGGGCAAGGGCCGCTGCGCTCCGGTACAGTCCTGAGGGCGAGCAGCCCGGAACGAGAGGCAGGATGGGGTTGGGGGTACGGACAGAAAGCGGACAACAGACGGCGGGCCTGGCCTGGCCGCGGAGCGCTGGAAGAGCTGTCAATGCCTTCCCTTCCTCGCCGTGAATCCAGAGCTAGAGTTCGCTCTTGGGCTTGCCCCAACCCATGTGCCACACCTCCATCAATTCTGCTCCACCATTGGAGCAAGGACAGGAGCGCCCACCACTCCGGAGACTGGGAGACTCGGAGGGGATGCCTTGCTCAGCTCGGCTCACGAACCCGGGAGTAGGGAGCCGCTACTTCTGTGACAGATCTCTCTCCCAGAAATGGAACAGGCAATGGGCAGCTCTCTCTCTCTGGTCTTAGGGAGTGATTCCCTTGGGTCCTTGGATTCTGTTCCCATCTGTGTGGGACCCACTTTGGGGCCAGCCCTGGGCAGCAGTAGGATAAAGGAAGATTGCACTGGGCTTCTCAGAGGAGGGCTAGGGCATGCACAGCCTCTTCTGCAGAACCAGGTTTGCACTGGGGCCCAATGGGGAAAACCCTGGATTCTTGCTTCGTTTTTCTTCTTCAGGCAAGCGTTTGTTAGTGTATATTTTGCACTAGACATCAGGCTAGGCATCTTCAAATGCTTCATCTCCATTTAATCCTCATAACCTTGGGGACAGGTAGTCCTATCTCCATTTTACAGAGGGAGTAACAGAGGCTTACTGGGGTTAAAGTCACAAAGTATGATTCAGAGATAAGACTTCAGATTTCAAACTAGCATTCTCTGGACAACAATACCCATCTTGCTGGACCTCTTTCCCCCCACTGGAGTTCCCACTGAAGCAGCAATATAGAAATGGCTTCGAAAGAGCACTTGACTAGAAGTTGGGAGGCTTCAATTGTGCTTGAGAATTTAGGCAAATCCCTTTCCTTTCCTGAATTTCTGTATAATTAGCGGGAGGGCGAGCAAGGCCCTGAGGTCTCCTTATTGGGAAGAACCTAGGAGTCAAACATTATCTTCAGTCCAGTAGAGACAAGCAGCTCAGGAAAATTAAAGACCAAGGCTGTGTTCTCTTCTTTTTAAAGAAAGCCTCTTTGCCCATTTCTGCTGGGCAAGTGTGTCTAGGAGCCCTCCCTACAGACGCTGTTTGTCTGCTGTAAGTAGTATGTGGGTCAGCTCAAGCTATGCTACTGCAGTGTGGGATAGGCTCCCAATCTGAGACCTGAAAGAATCTAGGGTGCCTCTTTTCCAAAATATGTGGATTTGACTCAGTGAGCCACTTCCATTACTCCCCTCTCCTCCCTTCTTCCTCTATGTTGGGCACCTTGGAAGGTTGATGAGGTAAGGGCACCCTCTCAATGTCAAGAATGCGAGAGCTGAACTGGTAGCAAACCACTTAGTGGACCTTGGCTGGTGGGAATCATTACTGCCAGAGAAATGAACCTGCCTGCTGCCAAGAGTAGAGTATGCACTGGGCAGAGGTGGGAGGGTAGGAGGAGAAGTGTACTGTGATGGGGAGATTCCACAGGCCTCTTAACTGTCTGTTCCAGCATCTTTTACCCCTGTGAGAAAGTTCTTCATTTTATTATTATCGTTATCATGATTTTATTAAAGATAGGATCTAGGTCTATTGTCCAGGCTGGAGTACAATGGTGTGATGAGAGCTCACTGTAACCTCGAGTGACAGGGATCAAGTGATCCTCCTGTCTCATCATCCCCAAGTAGCTGAGACTACAGACATGTACCACCACATGCAGCTAATTTTTTTAAAAAGTATTTTGTAGCGATGGGTCTCACTATGTTGCCTGGCTGATCTAAAACTCCTGGCCTCAAGTGATTCTCTTGCCTTGGTGTCCCAAAGTGCTAGGAATACAGGTGTAAGCCACCCCACCCAGCAGAGAAAGTTTTTCTTAATGTTCAACTATAATCTTTGCTGCTGTCTTTTCTTGCCTGCCTCCTAGTGATCAGCCAGCTCTTTAGAATGCCTTCTTTCAGGGAGTTAGCTGTTGAGGGGACATCAAACCGATGCAAGGCCTAGGCTGGAGGCATTTTGGAGACCTGGAACACTCTAGAATGGGGAGGGAATAGAGAAGGGTCATGCTCCAAAACAAGATACCAGGAGAAAGTCAATGGGAACAAACAGTCTTAAATCCCTGGTATGTGACTGGGGAGTCTGATTTCAAACCCAATAGGGGTGTATGATTAAGCTAGCAGTGGCCTACAAAGCTGGAGACCTCCACTCTCAATCCTCTTCCAGACCAACCAGGAGTTGCTAGGATTTTCTTATTACATTCACGGTGGGCCCCAGCTAGGGAGAAGATGGGCACTAGGCAGCTGGAAAGGATTGGTAGCCAGGATGGATCAACATTTGTTGAAAAACTAGAAGGCACAACATGGACAGTATGAGCAAGTATAAAACCTTTAGCCTAGATATGGGCAGTGAATCTGGAAAGTGGGAGGGAAAAAGGTGGGAAGAGAGGACATTAATTAATTGGCTCCTCTTAGTTCTTGACCACACGCCCAGCAAACCCCCCCTCCCCCAACAATACCTCAGCACAGAGCAGGAGCAGGTACCTCCTTCCACACATACCCAGGCAGCATGGGCAAATGGGCTTTCCCCTGCCTCAGTGCAGGAGGGCTGGGTGGGGCTGCCTGCAGGTGTGAGCCCTGCTTCATGACTCACTGAGAGTTTGTGGGGCTGACGCCTGGTATCCCTATCTGGGGCTGGGTCCCCCATCCCCCATTTCCCCTTACCCCAGGGGCATAGCTTTGCCAGCCTTGGCAGAGGTGTTTGGGGTTGGGTAGTAAAGCCACTCATGCTGCAGTGAAACATCACAGCTGGAAGCCAAGCACCTACAGTTCAGGCCTGCTGTGTCTCTGTGACCTCGGCATTACCTTCTCTCTCTCTGAGTCTCTGGAAATATACTCTGCTCTCAGCTTTCACCTTCTACATGGAAAGAGCACAGCCTATGTCTCTGAGAACCCCCAGAGGAGGAGAGCTATGCGATTAGGAGTTAGAGATGGGAAAAGCTGACCCTAAAGAAAATGATAATCCCTGGTGCTGTGTTGTTTTAAAGAATACCTGACATTTTCTTTATGCCCTCTGACAGACCAGTCAGGGTTTGATGGAAATGTCTCCTCTGCTAGAGCTTCCCTGTGAAGTAGGAATCTGCATCTGTCTACAGGAGCACATGGGGCAGGCTTTGGTCTTCATTGGGGAGTCCTGGAGTATGAAAGTGGATTAACATCACCATTTGAGAACTCTGGACACATCTCATTTGAATTCCTGGGACACGAAGAAATCCTTGCAAGGTCTTTCTTTCCCATCTTTCCTATCTCCTACCTCTGGCAAAGATAATGCCCAGACTTCTAAAGCAAATTCCCAAGTCTTTAGGCTGTCCAGAGCCAAGTCAAGATGGGATGTGCTCATGTGCACATGTCTGAGCCACAATTGGGGGTTGCTTTTGGCAGCCTCTACTTCTGTTGTTGGCCCCTGGCTGATTCTGCTGAGCTAGGCTCCTGGAACAGTCCTCCTGCCACTCAGGACTCAGCCTGTGCCTCATACTGTGCTCTGGCTCCCTGGCACTTCAGGGTTCATTAGGAACAATAACAACAAGCAGAGAGTAACTTTGTACTTCCCCACAGTCTTTCATCCTAAGAGCTCAAAGCAGTTTACAGACCAGGACTCAATCAGCCCAGGTCCCAAACATTCAGCAGAGGTGAAGAGGGGACAGAGAGCTCTAGTCAGATTGGCATAGCAGTGGGGTTGGGGTAGGGCAGTGAGTCACCTGGCATGTGGGAATTGGATGGCAAATTGGCCTAGAACAGAAGTAAAATTGGACTGTGGGTGTCAGGTTGCAAACAGAGGGGACAGTCCCCCTTAAAAGACTATACACTGAGCCCTTCTTTCCCCCAAGTGGAGTGATAGACTCTCTGAGCTTCTGGAGAAAGAAGTAGCAACTTCCTGGGAAGCAAAGTCCTGGGCTCAAATATTGTCAGGAATCCCAAAGAGATCCCTGTTACTGTCCTCTGCCTTTGGTGCCAAAAGCTTCAGGGCCAAGTCAGCATAGACTTGACCTTACGGTGGTGCCAGAGTGAGGTGTATATAGAGGAAAAGGTGCTGCTGGCCCCGGGGTTGGTTTCCAGCTGGCTACCTGTGCCTGGTCAGCCTGCCTACTTCTCCCGCACTTCTCTGCTTCTGGCCCGCCAGGATGCCTCAAGGGACTATTGGTATAGGGAAGAGGGATTTTGCTTTTAAAAATAAATAAATAAATAAAACAAAACAACTGTGGCAAAGCATTCCTGAACCCCGGGCCCCCATTAGTAACATGTTCTTTTTTATTTTTCTTTTGAGACAGAATCTTTCTATGTCTCCCTCAGTAGAGTGCTGTGGTGTCACAGCTCACAGCAACCTCAAACTCTCGGGCTTAAGCGATTCTCCTGCCTCAGCCTCCCAAGTAGCTGGGATTACAAGTGCCCGCCACAATGCCTGGCTATTTTTTTTTTGTTTCAGTTGTCCTAGCAGGCCTGGGTCAAGTTTGAACCTACCACCTTCAGTGCATGTGGCTGACACTGTAACCACTGTGCTGCAGGCACCGAGCCTAGAATCATGTTCTTGTTATGTTTGCCCACCCTTTCTGGGATGGTAGCATACTCTTCATAGCTTAGCAGGAGGCAAGTGGCAACCTATCTTTTCCTCCAGCCTAGCCATCCATTCATCACAACTTCCAGGGCCTGGTCGTGATAACCACACATGCTGCATGCACTTTCACTTACTTTTGTGTATTCAATTCTATCATTAATGGAGTTTCTGCTATGAGAATAAAACATAGGCCCTGCCCTCGGGAAGCTCAAAGGGACAGATCCTATACAACTACCTATGATTGGAACCAAATGTAAACCCAGAGAAAAATATGTGATAGATGGTGAGGAAAAAAATTATTTGTTCTCCTCTGAGGGTGTAGGGAAGACTTCACAGAGTAAGTGACATTTGAGTTGAGGCTGGGTGGCGAATAGGAATTCACCAGAGAACGAAGGCTTCCAAGAGGTAGGAACATGCCTATTTCCAACTTGAATGGCAGGCAGAGGGAATAGCTATGATTTACTGAGCGCTTACTACATGCTAGTACTAATTCTATAAAGTAGAGGCATTATTTTTATCATTTTACAGATGAGAAAACTGAAGCAGGGAAGGTCCAGGACATGCTTGTGATTGGCTTTGGACTAGTGGCAGGATGGAGTCTTCAGCTCCGGTATATCCCCCGCCCTGCCTCAACCATGCACAGTCTTTCTGGCTTGGGACTCTCCATATTCTATGCCCCTCAGCAAAGGTCAGCAAGAGGCAGAGGATCTCCGTAGGTTCATTTGTTAGAGCAAGCCCTCCCCATCAGATCAACTAAACAGATACTTCCTGGGCTCTTGAGTAGAGTTTAGGACATACAAAGATGAGTAGATTGAGCCCCTGCCCTCACAAGGAACTTACAATGTCTGTGGTAGTAAAATGTGAACAGAAACTATGGACAGTCACAGGAGGGCAGCCCCAAGGCCCTGAGGCTGCACCAACATGCAAGAGTTCCTGGGAAGATAGAAGTTATTATAGCCAGAGGGCCTAGCCAAGAGCCAAGCTGGTAGCCCAGATTGTTGGGCCCCACCTCTGACTTACTGAATCAGAAACTGTGGGAATGGGGGCCAGGGATGTGTGTTTCAGCAGGCCCCCCAGTTGAATAGGAGGCATGCACAAGTTTGAGAACCACTGGTTGAGCCAGGTGGCCTGGCCTCCCAGAGGCCCTTCAGTCCATAGGGGTTCACCTAGCTCCTCAGTATCAGATGCAACACTTGGAGGCTGCAATGCTGACTGAGATCCTGTCACTGGGGAGTGGGTTCACTACCTTGCAGGACAAGATAGACCAGGACAGATCTAATTCCTGACAAGGGATGGCACAGAACAGAGTCTGAGAGATTAATCAACTAGAAGTGGCCTTCTGGAGGAGGAAGGGGGGTTGAAGCAAACTTTGGAGCATGGGAGGGGCTAGGAAATGAGATGGAAGAAGCTACTTGAGCAAAAGTGTGGTGGTGAGGAACAAAGGGTGTCTGGGAAATAAAGTGCAGTCCTGAAGATGTGCTGCCCAACACAGCATGGCAAGTGGGGAGACCACATTGGTCAAATGGTGGATCTTCTGAATGCCAGACTAGTCAGTTTGACTTACCTTAATTAGCAGGGAGCAAAGGGCTCTGAACAGGAAGGTAATCCAGTTGGAGCTAATCCTTAGGCATCACAGCCACTCTTAGTTTGTAAAAGGATATGTAAGGAGAGAATACAGCCATGAGCTCTGGCACTACTCCCAAGTCAGATGGGATTTCTCTCAGTTCCTTGAGTGCACTGTGATTCATTCTTGCCTTGTCCCTGTGAACCTGCTCTTTCCTTTGCCTACCACATGCTCTATCTTTTCTTGGCAACTTCTGCTCATCCTTCAGGCCCAGCATTAGCAGCATGGGTCTTACTTCCTTCGTGAGGCCCTCCCTGGCCCCGGAGTAAAGATGGAGAGTGAGCGCACCCTCTGGCCCCACAGCACCCAGTGTCTGCTTAGTGTAGTCCAATCCCACTGTGTGAGCACAGGCTGATCAGCTAGGATCTCTACCAGGGCCAAGGTCACATCAATTTGACCTGTAGCACCCACAATGTCCTGAGTGTTTAATGCATACTTGAATGAACAGGTGAATGTATGTGGAGACCTAGTTAGCCCATTCTCTTTGAGAGGGCCAGTCTCAGACATGGAAAAAGGCCATCCTGGTTGAGGGACGGAGCCCCTTAATGGGTGGGCAGTGTGGCTGAGCAGGAGTGGTCTTCCAGTGAGGCCTCCAGATTTCATCATCTGTTCAGCTGTTCTGGGGCAAATGCCTGTTTGGACTGAAAGGGATAAATTGGGGAGGAGGGTTGGGTGTGAAAGGGTTCTGAGATTAGCTGTCAAGGGGCCTCACCCTCCCTTGAGTGTTTGCAGCAGTCTTGATCTAGGCCTCTCAGGGCCACCCATCAGTCACAGTCTAACCTTTCACCTTTAATTCATTTGCTCAGCAGTGATCAGTAAGCATCTACTCTGTGTCAGACACCAGGGACAGAGCAATGCTCCAACACGTCCTCTCCTCCAGGTCCCCACAGTCTAGAAAAACAAGGACCTGGTTTGCTCCAAGGTGAGAAGCCCTAAGAAGAGCAGATTAAAGGTTCAGGGAGTCTGTGTGGCACTGCTTCTGGATGAGTTGATTAGAGAAGACAGTGGCATCTGAGATCTGGAGGGATTTAAATTAATAAATGCTGCCAGTTATTAAGCTTTCTGTTTGTTCCAGGTACTGTTCTAAGTTCCTGACATATAGTACTTCCATTTAACTTAACCGCAATCTTAAAAGTAGATGCAATTGCCTCTGTTTCAAAGACAAGAAAATAAAGGCTCAGAGAGGTAAAGTAACTTGCCTAGTTACACAAGATGCTGGGCAGAGCTAGAATGAACATTGACTACCCAGCACACATGTCTGACTCTGCTTCCTGTTTGGGAACAACATTTGGGAGAAGCCAGAGTTTGGGGAGCAACTAGTAATTTTATTTGCCTGGAATACATAACTCCTGAAGGGAAGTGGTTGGGGGAAGTGGAGAGATGAATTTGAGAATGGAGCCCATTCACTGACCCAGCAAGCATCACCCAAGGGCTCTAGCTACTAGGCAAGGAAGGCAGATGGCCTTTCTCTACAGATATCACAGAACCAACCCGAAGTTTTTGAATGGTGGTTAGGCATACAGAGGTGAATATGCCAATTGTTCACTGCTAGGGTCATGGTACTGGGGTGCAGCAAGCAGTGTGACCTAAACTAGGGCCTGGCAGATGGTAGAGGGTTATGATGATAAAAGGCTGGTGAAAGTTAAATGGATTTGACCTCTGAGGAAAGTTGAGAGAGACACAGGGTTGTCACAGATGACAAGGTGGCTAAAAGAGGAACCGAGGAGAAAGAGCAGTCTTGGGAAAAAAGATGGAGAAACTAGATTTCCACATGTCATGTTTGAGCTAGTGATTAAATACTCAGGGATAAGGCATTCATTTCGGGGTGAGTTCTTTCTAGGCCCCTGGCCCTTACTACCCTGGATGGACAACAGGACAAGGACCACACTCACCTGAGCCCTCCTAATCCCACCCTACCCCCAAAGTGCCAAAACAAGGGCTCTCATGCTTATAGATGAATTTGAAGGGAAAGCAACAGGGTTTCTGGTGGCCTAAGCCCCCCTGCTCACCCCTCATAGGGTGAGCACATGAGCCTGATCCTTACCTGCATCAGGCCTGCTAAGACCTTTTCCCTGAAATATAACATTTCTTTGAAGCCCTGTATTTTTACTGAATCTTAAAAATCCCCAAGAACTTGAAACTCTTCTCCATCATATATCTGTTTTGACACAAAGATGCTGTTTTTCCTTATTATTAGATTGGCAGACCCTCAAGAAAGAGGCCCTGAGATCACCCTGTGGTTCTGCATGTATCCCAGCTTAAGAAGCCAGTTGTGTCTGTGTGTACAAGATGCTTGTACTTTCTCCACCCTGCCCCCTGTTTTATTTCCCCAGGACCCAGGGCTTCAGAAACAACTTTCTCCAGGCAGGCTGAGGAGGGATCCCAGAGCCCTCTCTTCTTTGGAGTGGGCCTGTGTTTCCCCTCTCCTTGGCCTTTTCTGCATTCCCCACACAAGAGCAGGCCTTGCCCACCAGCAGCAGGCCCTCTCCATGAAGGGTTCTTCTGGGCCAGAGCCCAAAACTTTGGCCCAGAGCCCAGCCTTCCCCAATGGGGAGATTAAACAGAGTTTGGGCAAATAGTAATGGTTTTCCAGAACTGTCATCTTTGCTTTGTCCCCGACCTCCGCCCCCAGCAGCTGAAGAAATGATAATGGTCAGAAGCCTTCCATCCCTCCTTAAAGAACTTTCTTCTACTCACTCCTCTGAAATAGAGTGTGGCTTTTGGATGAGTCTAGATGAGTCAACTGAGGCCCAGAGAGGCTAAACTACTTACCCAGGGGCAGACAGCTGAAAAACTGGGAGACTGAGCCAAACCTGAATTGCCATGTCCTCAGCTGCCACTCTTCTTCCATGCCTCATCTGTTCCCCCAAGCACTGGTAAGAACCCAGAGAGACTAAGCTTTCTGTGCTGAATGCCCCTATGCCTACCCTGGCAGCTGATTCCTGCTCCATGGACCTGAGCAATCGCCCCCAGACATAGGTGGCATGCCCTCACCTGCCCATCTCTATCACTCATGTGCCTATATTTTAGGTGGTGCACTGCAGTATGGACCTGCCTGACTCTGGGAGTTGAACAGCTCTGTCCTTGGCCTTGACAGAGCCCTGAGGAAGCCAGAGATTCTCTCAGGATGCCTGGTTCCTAGTGCAGAGGGCTGGGATGGGCATAGTATCTGTTCTACTGGTCAGGTCAGGGCCTGTGCATGCCCTGCTCTTAAATTGTAGGGTTAGGTGTTAGTGGTGTCAGTGGATAGGTACTTCTGGATGGGCAGGTGAAGCTTTAAGGCAGGAACTACTTCTTTTGGTCTTAGCATTGCCAAATTTTGTCTCTTCCTCCTTCCTCTCTTTCCATCCTCCCTTACCATGCTTCTGGCACAGCATCTGCTTCCCCTCTGTAGCTGCCATCCCAGCCAGCCTTGGTAAGTAGTTTACTTTCTTCCCAACCTCAGTGGGAGCCCCAACCAGAAGGCAGAGCCCAAGCTGAGGACAATGCCATGTTGTCTTGTTCAGCACCATATCCCCAGTGATTGATAAGTGCCTGGTATAGGGACTGTTGGACATGGGTATTTGTTGGATGGATGTAATGAGGGTGAGGCAAGCCCAGCTACCACCTGGACCTGGATGGCCAAGGAAATGTGGCTCAGAGGAAGGCAGGAGGCCCATCTGAGTATACACTCCCTTTGGGAGGCCTGTCTTATGAGTATCAAATGGCTCTTCTGCAGGTCATGGGGAGGATACCTATCTGCTCGTGCCACAGGGAAGGCCTTTTGTGCCCCCTTAACCAACTATGTTTTTTGTTTAGTTTCTTTTTTTCATTCTCATTTGAACTTGGAGTCTATAATTAATCTCCAATAGGATGTAAACTTTGTGGGTGGGAGATGGGTGGGGAGGGGGCTGGCCACAGCCTGCCAGCAGCAGGACAGTAGGAAACTTTGATGCTAGGCAGGCTGGCTGCCTTGTCTCCAGGTGTTGCCTTGCAAAGGGGACTGCTCAGCCTTAGTCATGAGGTGAGGATCATTAACCCTTTTAAGAGTCGCTGCCCCTGCCTCCTGGTTCCTGGGAGGAAAGCAGAGCCAGATCCGCCCTGGCGGGGTTGCCTGGCCATGTCCTGGGCGTCTGTCTTGCTCTCAGATCTCGGCAGGCTCCGCACCCACCGCCCACTGCTGAGAGGAATGAGGTCAAGCTGCTGGCAGCAGTGGCACCTCCTGGCCTCAGGGCTGGGATGTGGGAAAGGAGCAGCCTCGGTTGTTGCTGTTGTTGCTATCTTAATAAGATCCTTTCTGGGGATTGCTTGTCAAACTGATACATGCCAGATGCCCTGGCATGGCATAATGCGAAGCAGAAGCCACCAGATACCCATGGCCTCACTCGTGGCAATTGTGGAGATAATGTCCTAAGGTTTTATGGAGTTCATCCTTGAGGCAAATATTTTGTAGAGACCTAGGCCATCCTTTTGATCTTATAAAGCTGCTGAAGGAGATATCCCCACATCCCCACTTCAGAGAACCCTAGTCCTGCTGCTCAGGCAAGCATTGCCCAAAGAGGAAGGGAGCTGAATGAGGTGGCCTCTGGGCTCATTCAACCCAGGGGGTATGCAAGATCAATGGAAGGGGCTTGGTCCAAGATGGAGACATTAGGGGATGGTAGAGTTTCCCCAGTGTCCAAGGGCCCACCTAGACCATCAACTTGCTGCCTGCCCCTCCACCTTTTGGGCATGAACAGCCACAGGGTGCCAGGTGTCAGTGGCGATCACAGGTACAAGATGTTGGGGATTTCCACCTCCTTCTTGCACACATAGATCTTTTTCTCACTTTTATCTGATGCCTCACATCTGTTCACTATCCTCTGCACTGGACCTTTGAGAATCTCTCTTCTGTGTGGGGAAATACACACAAACTCTCGGGGCTGCTGCTCCTCCCTTTGGCCACAAAGCTGAATTTATAGAGAAGGTCACTGCAGTATTGTTAATACTAGCAGAACATTGGAGACCACCTAGAAAATTCATCTGAACAATGAAATGCAGCCATTAAAATGCTTTAGATCTGTATTTATGGACTTTAAAAAATGTTTTTGTAATATTTTGACTAAGAAAAATAGGATATAAAGCATTTTGGAGAGAAAAGTTTTTCAGAATGTATTCGAAAATGCCCACAGTGGTTTTCTTTCTGATGGTAATTGAATTGGTTTAAATATGGGGGTTTTTTCCTTATTTGTATAATTTTTCTCCAACAAAAATGTATTTCTTCTGTAACAAAACAATATCAGGGGGCGGGGGGACAAGCTAAACTCCTTGGGAGTAGGGGGTAGTTACTCCATATATGGCTAGATCATTTCTGCCTAGGACAAAGCATAGAACCTGGCTATAGAAGGCACTCAATAAATACATGCTGACAGAGTGGGGACAAGTGCCTGCCCACTGTGTTGCTTCTGCTCTTCCCTTAACAGATATTATCCATCCCAGGGAGCCTGTTCCCCTGCTTGCTTCAGCTCTGTCGCCAAGACACTCTTGGGAGACAGCATGGTGGTCCCCATAACCACACACTAGCATTGCATTCTGGACCCTGAGTTATAAAACAGACACAAACAATACTAGACCCACCTCAGGGAGAGTGTCCGGGTGAGGGACTAGAGCTAGCCCAGTCTGAGACCTGTGACAGCTGTCTCCAGGTACACAGAGGTCTGCTGTGCGAACAGCCTCTGAGGCTTGTCCCAGGTGACCCCACAGGCTGGTATTGAATCTGATGGCTGAAAGACACACAAGGAGAAACAATGGTGGCTCAGGATAAGAATGACTTAAAATGCAGAAAGTAAGATCAGATCATCCCCCAGCTTATAAGCCTCTAATGCCTTCCCATCACACCTATAAAACAAATCCAGGGCCATCTTGAGGCAGTCACCCTGCTTGCTGATGAAAGCCTGGCAAGGTGCTGGACCCAGGAATAAGGGTGTGGCAGTCTTCTGGGCAAGGCCATCTGGCATGAATTCTTCTCTTTCCTGCCACCTGAGCTGTTTTCACTATCCTTTACCCCTAAGGATATTTCCTGATTGGAAAAAAAAAAAAAAAAGTCTACAGGTTTTGCCAGATCCTGGCTTTCAAAGAGCTGTGAACTAGGATTTCCATGAGCAAAGACCAGGACTAGAAGCTGCTAGAGCAGGAAACAGGGCTTTTAGCATCTCAGACAATTCTTGTGATAGAGCTATAAGAGAAAAGAACATGGCATGATTCAAATGTATGGTTATTTTTATTTTGTCATCCTCTAAACCAGTGCTATACAATGGAAATATAATGCAATCCACATGTATAATTTAAAACTTTCTAATAGGCACATAAAAATTTAAAAATAAATAAATAAATAACACACAAAACAGACTTCTCATCCTGGCTTGCACAGCCCCATGTCACCTGGGCCCTGCCTACCTTTCCAAGCTTCCCTCTTCCACTGTCTTCCAGTCACATAGGCTTCTTTTATTCTCATGAACTAACTGTGCTCATTACCACCTTAGGGCCTTTATCCAGTCACTTATTACTGTCTCGTATTTCCTATTGCTTATTTGCTTATTGTCTATCCTTTTCACTAAATTCAAGCTCTGTAAGAGCAGGGTGCTTATCTCTCTGGTATATCCAGTGCCCAGAACAGTGCCTGGCATGGTTGAGTAAATGAGTTCATTGGGAATGAATTGAATAGATAAATGAGGAACAAGTAAACTACATGGATCATTCTGAAGTGAGTGGACTATCAAGAAGGGCCTACTAAGTCAAACCATATTCTCACTATGAGGAATGGGCTCCTTGTTATGGGGCATGTGGGCCTATGTTTTGTTTTATTTTTACAGACAGAGTCTCACTGTTTCTCTTAGTAGAGTGCCATGGCATCACAATTCACAGCAACCTCCAGCTCTTGGGCTTAGGCAATTCTCTTGCCTCCACCTCCCAAGAAGCTGGGACTACAAGCACCTGCCACAACACCTGGCTATTTTTTTGTTGCAGTTTGGCTGGGGCCAGGTTTGAACCCCCCCACCCTCAGTACGTGGGGCCAGTGCCCTACTCACTGAACCACAAGCATCACCCCTATGTTTTATATTACTGGCAGGGAACAGCTTTGGAGACCCCAGTTCCTCATGCCCTCTGAATTAGCATCATGCATGGTATTTCTGAAGTCAGTCTCTATGTAGCACACCCACCTACCCCATCACTACCACAGGCTCAGTGTATAGGATTGCACTGGAACTCATGTCAGGAAACAAGGTAGAAGAGTGACCACTTCTTCCTCCCACCAAGTATCATCCCCATCCCCACCCTGGCTCTTTGGGAGGGAGACAGTCCATGGTGTGGGAGGCAGAGAACTCCCTTGTTTCAAATTGCAAGAAAGATCAACACAGTCCAAGTGGGAGAAGAGCACACTTAGAACCGGGGAAGAGCTCTCTCTGTGCCTAGCTTATAAGAGCAGGAAATGTGGACTAGTTGGAGGTCATCACTTGACCAGGAGGTTAAATCACCAGATGCAACCCAACCTTAGAGCAAAGCCACTTGTGCATGTGTTCCGTTGGTAACCATTCATTGAGCTGTATGGTTCCAATATAGGCCATCCCCAGGTTATGAACAATATAGGTTCTATAGGTATGTTCTTAAGTTGAATTTGTATGTAAGTTGGAACAGGTGCGTTTCCATGTTTCCTCTAATAGCCTCCGTTTGTAAGTGCAGTATGGATGTTTATAACTCGGGGACTTAATGTAATAGTCTCCATTTTTAAGTGCTAGTTGGATGTAAGTTGGGTATTTGTAACTCAGGACTCTCTATATGTGCACTTTCCTGCGTGTATGTTATATTTCAAAAAAAGTTAGAGGCTCTGCGCCTGTGGCTCAATCGGCTAAGGCGCCAGCCACGTACACCTAAGGTGGCGGGTTCTAATCCCCAGCCTGGGCCCACCAAACAACAATGATGGCTGCAACCAAAAAATGGCCGGGCGTTATGGCAGGCGCCTGTGGTCCCAGCTACTTGGGAGGCAGAGGCAGGAGACTCGCTTGAGCCCAGGAGTTGGAGGTTGCTATGAGCTGTGATGCCATGGCACTCTACCCAGGGGGATAGCTTGAGGCTCTGTCTCAAAATTTAAAAAAAAAAAAAAGTACAATAGTCTAAAACTAGAATTCAAGAGTATATGATCCATACATGTTAAAAATAGTAAAGCTAATTGCCATTTTTCTCTTCAAAGAGGCAACCAAGCTGACACAGTGATACAGATCTTTGTGAAGACCCTGATGGGCAAGACCATCACCCTTGAGGTCAAGCCCAGTGACACCATCAAGAATATGAAAGCCAAAATCCAAGATAAGAAGAGCATTCCACCTGACCAGCAGCGTCTGATATTTGCAGGCAAACAGCTCGAGTATGGCCGCATTCTTCAGATTATAACATCTAGAAGAGTCTACCCTGCACCTGATGCTTGTCTGAGAGGGGGTATCATTGAGCCTTCCCTCTGCCAGGTTGCCTAGTACAACTGCGTTAGGCTCACCTGCACCACTGTGCTGTCAACTGCCACAAGAAGTGTGGCCACCCCAACAATCTGCACCCCAGGAAAGTCAAATAAGGACCCTCCTTCTCCACAGGGAAGCCTCCTGCCCAAGCCCCATGGCCCTGGGGCCTCAATAAAGTTACCCTTTCGTTGACTGGAGCAGTAAAAAAAAAGGTAAAGCTCAATAATTGTGGTTGAAATCATGAGTAATTAATTTTGATCTCATCATGTCTTACTGAAAGAGAGACTAAGGAAAAAAACCACTTAAATTGAATGGGAAGTTAACTTTAAATGGAGTCAACTTTAAAAGGAGACTAAACTTCACATTCAGCCTTGTTCTTCCCATACTGACCCTAGATGACATATCCATTTAGGTAAGAGAGCAGATGGGGCTGGTCTCAGGTCTAAAGGGGAAAATGTCCATTGCAGAAACCTTCATTGTATAGTAGAACCTCTTTAAGTTGACCACCTGAGGGCCTGTAACAAACTGGTCAACATACAAAGGTGATCAACATAAGGAACTAGGCCTACTGTACTGATACATCCATGTGGTACATGTCCAGTTTTTGAAAATTGGGTCAACTTCAGGAGGTGGTCAATGTAGAGGGGTGGCCAACTATGGGGGTTCTACTGTGTTTTCACAGTGCTAAGCAGCATGCATATTATGTGTATGTGCTGATTTTATTTGAGAGCACTCAAAGCTGTCACATTGGCTTTATAGCTATTTAGGATACAGTTGGTGCTTTTTTAGGAAATGCTAACTTTGAGCAGAGCCTAATTTTTTTTTTTTTAAATAGAGACAGAGTCTCATTTATTACCCTCAGTAGAGTGCAGTGTTGTCACAGCTCACAGCAACCTCCAACTCCTGGGCTTAGGCGATTCTCTTGCCTCAGCCTCCTGAATAGCTGGGACTACTGGCGCCCCCCACAATGCCCAGCTATTTTCTTGTTGTTGTTGTTGCAATTTGGCTGGGGCAGGGTTTGAACCTGCCACCCTCGGTATATGGGGCCTGTGCCCCACCCACTGAGCCACAGGCACCGCCCCCTACAGTGGAGCCTAATTTTTACATGTCATTGGCTCAGAAGACCCCATTTCTGGACTATAAGACCAGATGCACATAAAGACAATATGGATTCCATGAAGACAGAGAATAATTTCTCCCATATGCTGGAATACCTGGGGTATTCATGATACTAATTTATTTATTTATTTTTAAGGTTTATTTCCAAATACCATGTGCATGGAGGAACCACGAGAATGATTTCCCAAAGTCTCAGTGATGGTCAGTGACTTTTTTTTTTTTTTTGCCAGGGCTGGGTTTGAACCCGCCACCTCCAGCATATGGAGCTAGTGCCTTACTCCTTTGAGCCACAGGTGCCGCCCCTATGATACTAATTTAACTTTCTAATCATTATTCTTCTCTCTGCAAAAGAAATATGCTCATAAATAATATACAAGATGGATTCCACAGAGTTTTGGGCCTATGAAAAGAAGGCTCGCCTAAGGTAAATGACAAAACCATTTTTAGGGTCCAGGAATTTGTAGGGGACCCAGAGAAATGGCTGCTTGAAGTGCTCACATTTTATTTATATATTTATTTATTTAAGTGATAGGATCTCAATCTATTGCCCAGGCTGGAGTGCAGTGGTGTTATAATAAGCTCACTACACCCTCAAACTCCTGGTGGGGGTCAAGCAATCCTCCCCTCTCAGCCTCTACAGTAGCTAGGACTACAGGTGCATGCTACCACACCTGGCCAATTTTTCCTTTTATGTAGAGATGGGGTCTCACTGTGTTGCCCATGCCAGTCTCAAATTCCTGGCCTCAAGTGATCCCCCTTCCTCAGCCTCGCAAGGTGCTAGGATTACAGATGCGAAGCATGCGTGGTACCCAGTTGGTCATTCATATTCTAAATCAGTGATGCACAACCTTTATGGCACCAGGGACTGGTTTCATAAAAAAACAATTTTTCCACAGACCAGGAGTGGGGACTATAGCAGAGGATGGTTTTAGGATGATTGAAGCACATTACATCTCCACCCCATCATCAGGCATTAGATTCTCAGAAGGAGCACACAACCTAGACTGTGTGCAGGCACAGTTTACAGTAGGTTTTGCAGGAGGTGAAGCCCAGGTGGTGATGCGAGCAATGAGGCTCAGCTCCCTGTTCCCCTCCTGCTGTGCAGCTCCTGCTTCTCACCTGGGGCTCCTAACAGGCCAGGCCCCAAGGGTTCTGCTCAGAATAGAACTGTGTTTATATAATAATATTTTACCTAAATGTTTATAAATAAGTATCCTTATTTAAATGTATAGAATTGATATTAACAAACTCATTTATCTAGGTCCCAGGTAACCAGAAATTTCAATTATTATCAAATTCTCTTCACCTATAAGCAAGGCTCTATAATAGCAATAAATGCTCCTGATGATAACCATAGTCCCCTAATTTTTTTTAGAAACAATTATTTTTAGTGTATGTTTAAATTTATTTTATTATATTCTAATGCTTACAAAACCGGTCACATGCACAATATGTATATGTGGATAATAGGTTAAACAGAAAAATTCTATTAGTGAGGAAATTCCATTCACCACCCATTATATAGAATCAGGGATTTCTTGTATCTGTTGCTTTCTCAGACTCAGGCATATCAGTCACTATACTCTCTCCTAAAAAGTCTTTCTCTTATCAGTCTATTACACTATTCTTTAAGCCTTAAAATTGGCCTCAAAAAATGCAAGTTAATCTTATCTTACCCTTTCAAACATGTCAACAGTTTCTGTGAACAATTTTTTAGGTAATATTTTACTAATATTGAAGTTTATTATTATTAAAGTTAATATCATAGGGAAGTTAAATGCATATTCATTTTCAAATGGATCAGCAGCATTTTAAATTATAAGGAATTGAAACTTCTAAAACTTCAGTTTAAATGAGTCTAAACTG
The DNA here is from genome assembly GCA_963574575.1 of Galagoides demidoff. Taxonomy (NCBI): domain Eukaryota; kingdom Metazoa; phylum Chordata; class Mammalia; order Primates; family Galagidae; genus Galagoides; species Galagoides demidoff. The sequence continues at coordinate 30,580 of CAUYQV010077576.1, forward strand.
TGCTAGCTTAATAATATAGGTTATTTTCCCCATTTATGCCACCTAAAATATTTTTTACTTTATTTTTTTAAACGACATACATTTTAATTGTTGCAAACAACTCTAAGCTTTCATAATATTTGATTCATCAAAAGCTTTTTCTTTCATCAAAGTAATTTTACTTACACCATATAAATGTCAACTTTAACATTGGGGAATATCTTATTAAATAGCAATATAAATTCATTGAAAGACATACATCATTTTACTAAAACACTCTGCAAAATTTACAAATTAGAGGAAAGTGATCACCCTTGCATGTTTACAATTTACCTAAGAAACATAATTTTAACGTAAGGGTCTAAAAGAATTCCAAAAAGATTACGCAATTTGTTTTACAGTATATTATGTTGGTGCTTAAAATATTTTCAAAGAGAAAACAAACACAATGCTTGCAGAGAGCCTGAAGAGCCTTGCTGTAAATGACAGATTTTTTTTTCCATTCAGCTAGCTATGATAATTATGCTAAAAACAAAAGCAACAACAAAAAACCATATATTTGCATTTAATCAAACTATCATTATGTCATCAAAACAGATTTTATATAAAATATAATATTAAAAGTATTCAAAGACAAATTGACTTGTATTTTTGCTCCTAGGAGCCTTTTTAAAAACAATATAATTTGTTAAGTAGTAGACAATGCACAATTTAACAATTAAGAGCATATACCATTCCTAGCAAACTTTTTGCTTTTATAATATTGTTTCTTTTCACATTCACCAATTGGAATATGGAAGTGTACACAACCCTCGTCATTCTTTATGAAAAGACCATTCTGAAGGTACAGTTGAATAAACGTTAATATGTGTAGTGGATGATAGAGAGATACAGGCATATAGCTCCTCTTTACATGATTCACATGCTCCACAACCCAAAAAGCTGTTATTTCTTCTACGTACAAGAAAGGTATCTATGCATCTGTGTATGACAGACATGATGAATATAAATATTTATGTTTTAACTTGAAATAGTTCAATAATTCATTTAATCGATTTAGATTAGTTCCAAAAATTGTGATTGAACAGTTTCAACATGTTTCTAGTTGATAAAAGATCAACTCCAAAAGAATAACAGCTTAATCCATTCCCTTCAAAAAATATTAAGATATCACATACTCATATATTACAGCCACTTTACTATCCTGGTATCTCAAATGAGAAATAAATAAAGAGAACCTAGTCCTTCCAAAATTTAAAAAAAAGATAAAATTCTCATATTTTCATATTAATTTGAATAAATTATCATGTTCAAGTTGCTGGATAATTCATCGAAACTAAAAGAACAAGGTTTGCTGAATTTCTGAATAAATATTTTCATAGGTAGGCTCTACTTTTTTGACTTGAACCAAAAAATTGTTTCATTTAGGATCTTACGATTCTGAATGAAACAAAATAATTTATCATGGAAAAAAAGTGTTTAAATAATCACGTCAACCATTAAAACGGAACGAATGACATATAACTCTACCTTATATGTAAGGTAGAGTTTATTCTGGATCGTGTGTCCATGTGTATGTGTGTATATGCAAGGAACCAGTCAAAGTGACAAGGACTCTGCTGCTTCTCAGAGGCAAAAGGTAAGCTGCTCTAAGAATACAGTACTTGACGTCCTCTGTTCTGAGTCATCTAGCAGAAACTACGGTATTATTCAAAGCCCCTTTTTATTAAAGACGGTTACAAAAATCACTCTTTTATAGGTGCTACAATTTGGTTCAAAGCCTGTAAGTTGAATGGCAATGTTAAACCATTAACCACTCAGCTCCTGAACGGGAGGAAAATTATGCTTGTATAGCAACTAAGACTTCCTTCTCAAGACTGCAGCAGTCGAAATTAACAATGGATTATTCTCGTAATCGGGGCAGACGATGGGGGTGGGGAGGAAAAGGGGGAAAAAAACTTTCTATCATATCTTTCCCTCAGATTACATAAAGATTTATACTTCCTAATGTAACACCATAAAATTATGGTTAACGCCTGTTTAGGGACACGATTTCAAATTCAAAATGGAACTTAAAAGAAAGATAAGCTACTTACATCTTAAAAGGGAAATTAAAAATTAATGGTAATTTTCTCACGTATCACATTTCAAAGAAGAACCCTTACAGTATAAAGATCCTGCGAGTTCATGACAGCTTTATTCTCAGCCCCAGAAATCCAGCTATTGTTATGTTCTGAAACTGTAGGAACTGCTGCCACCTATAGGATCTGAACAATAATGGCAGTGTTTTACTCCGCAGTACCCTCTATTGGGGACAGAAATGTGCTGAATGTGTAAGCACTTTTCTTAACAGCAGGTGGCCTCACTTTTTGCTACCGATTTACCTCAAAGACTTTGGTTTAAAAGCTTTTCCGTGTTTTGTAAAATAAACTCCAACTTCTGCCTGAATCTGAAGTTGCTAGGTGATTTGAGACAGAAAAAAACCCACAGTCTTGAACTCTGCAAATTCACTTCCATAAACAGTTTCACAAAGTTGTTCCCCAGTTGCTAATCTTGATGTCATTTAGTGGCATGCTGTACCAACCAGGCCACAGGAGACAGGTATTATGCTGAGATTCACTGCAGAGGGGCAAAATTAAGGAAAGCATTTGTGGAGTGTGAAATGACAGTTACTACAATTATTCCCACCTTCCTGGAATTTATTATACTCTATAATGAGGCAACTATAAAAAGCTGACAGTTTCTTATGGTATTCTTCTCAGGTATTTTCATTGGTTTGTTTTTGTTATTCTGAAGCAGGGTCTTTCTACTGTTTGCCCTCATCATATCTCGCTGTAACCTGAAACTCCTGGACTCAAAGGATCCTCCTTCTTCAGCTGCCCAAATAGTTGGGACTACTGTGAGTGCCAGCACGCCTAGGTAATGTTTTTCTCTTTTGTAGAGACAGTGTCACACTATGTTGCCCAGGCCTATGACAAACTCCTGGCCTCAACTAATCCTCTCATCTCAGCCTCCCAAATTGCTGAAATTGCAAGCATGAGCCACCACACCCAGCCAAGGATATTCCTTTTAAAAAATGTTTACTGTTAAGGATTCATAACATCAATTTTTTTTCTTTTTTTTTTTTTTTTGCAGTTTTTGGCTGGGGCTGGGTTTGAACCCACCCCCACCCCCCAATATATGGGGCCAGCGCCCCCCTAACCTCACATTCTTAAGGATAACAGCAGCATGTACCAAAGATGCCAACATAATTTTCTTGGAAAAGAAAAACATTTATATCTTTGTATTGTAATTGTCAAATGACAGTTTCAGTTGGTTTTCTTCTGTTCACATTAATTAAAATAGCCAAAGCCTTTGTTAAAGATTTAAGAGCATTTTAAATGTTAACATGTAAATGGTGTTATAACCAAGGGCAGAAGTAAAGGGTTTCAGCATATTCAGAAGCCAAGGTAAAGTAGGCCTATAAACCAAAGAAAATCTTATAACAGAAAAATCATTCAGAGTCAAGTAGCACTCACACTATGAAAATAAATATTGTGTACTACATTGCTGTAGACATGCCATCATCTGATGACACTGCAGACGCCAAACTCTAACCCTCCATCTGTAATCACAGCAAATGACAAGGGAAAAAAATGAAATAACAGACTTAGGACAAACAAAGAAAATAATACCCAATCCAAAGCTGTGAAAAAGCAAATAAAATTATTATTGAAATGTTGACTGTTGCTAAAATATTAGGCAAATATTTTAAAATTCAGCCAACTACCCAGATATTTATCATGTTTCTGTGGGGGAAAAAATTATGATTTAAGTATCATCCAGATCTTTGGTCACAAAATCACAGACGGATCCCTAGAAAACATGTCATATGCATGGCTTTTAATTTTACACATGGAATCTACAGCTAGTATAGGCATTTTTTAAGGCCACTGGAACAACCCTTCCTTGCAGCCTTACATAGCTGTTTGCCACCGAGAACTGTACATGGAGGAGGCACCATGCATCCCTTTGTGTGACGCAGCTCTGGTAGCTCCGTGACTTCTCACAGTCCCGCCTCTCACCTGTGACCAGGCTTCGCTCACACCTGAATGGTCAATGTGCTAATATTCCTAAATTTAAGTCTATCACCTTCATTTCTTTTTCTTTATATATTTTTGCATGTCTGGCCTTACACCACCTTCTGCAAATGACTATTCTGTGCTGCTCCTGACAAAAGCCCTGATGGACTCTCAGTTCCTTTCACAGTTAAGAAATGGTAGCTAGGCAAAGCTGAGGGAAGCATAAGGGAAGCTTAAGGTGCTTAATCAAAAATGTACTGTCACCTTAGAATTCAATATAATTCGGCTTTATCGTACATCTATACTTTTCACTTTTTGTAATTTTTTCCAGCCACCTACACAAATTATCTTTAAATCGTTTACTGAATCATTAAAAGTTAGGCTTTTCCGTCTTAAATTGTTTTACTAATTTCCAAACCAAGGTGGGGAAATATGGTTTAAATATAGTTATTAATTATAATAGGGTTAAGAAAATTTATTTTATAGTTATGTATAAATAATATCACTGTAGTAAAACTAAAACACCAGCCCTATAAAGATCTGGTTCTCAGGGTACATACATGTATACTGTCCAGTCCTAACTGCTCCATTCTATGATGGCATCATGGCTTGACCCTACTGTGAAGTGTGTTTTATTGATCAAATCTCTAGGCGCCTGTCAACTCAATGATCAACTATAGCAAACTGGAATTTTATTGTGTGTTTTTAAAAAGATGGTGATTATATAAATAGATGAGCATCCTCACCGTAATTATTTCTCAGATCTTATGACCCAGAACTACCTTATACATAATTTTCCAAAAATTTTTGTGCATTACTTTAGTAATAACCACTTGTAGAATAATAGCTATGGTATAGCTAGTACCCACCTGTGTCATACGCTAGGCACTTTTTACTAATACGTATTGATTCTTGACCCAATCGTGTGAGATAAGACGTGATTGTAAGAGGGACTGTACCTAACAAATGCAATCAGCATAACCTGGTTTCTTGTACCCTTAATGAATCCCCAACAATAAAAAAAAAAAAAAGAAAATCTCCATTTTACAGATGAGGAAACTGAGCAAGAGGGAAATTATATGCCCTGCCCAAGACCACTAGGTCTATGGGTTATACATAAGTGCTCTTTCTATTAAGAAACTTTGGACATAATTTAATCTAATCCCTACCCTGTCCCCAAAAACATATTGAGCAAACTGCTACATGAAACACATGATGCTAAAGCATGTTTTTACACAAAATAATTTAGGTTATAAAATCGGGTAACTCAAAATTCTTAAAAATGTATAAAGTACTATAAAAACCCAAACCTGACAAGATTAACATTTCACTAATATTCTTGATATTAATATTCTCACACAATAAAATGAACACATTTCACAGCAAGAAAAGGATTCAGCAGCTAGAGAATGTAAATAGTTGATGCTACAAAGTAATTACATATCCCATTCTAAAAACGTAAGATGCAAACCTGTAGAGAGACCCCATATTAACAATGAATGGGATCTTTTGAATTTGCAATATTCTTTACCTTTAAGAAATTAGTAATCTCCTACTTCATTTTTTTTCCCAACAACATATTTTTACCACTTTTGTAGGGTCTTTATTTTGAAAACACTTGGAATAAATAATTTAAAAACTGTAATTTTCTTTGTAGGTGCAGTATTAAATTGCAATATCAACTTGAGCACCAAAGAACTACAGTGCTACCCTAAGTACAAAAGGCATTTTAGATTCTTTTCTTTAAATCATCAAGCAAGGTAACCTCATTCTTTTAAATAATGTTTCAGTCCTGTCTCACAGAAAAATCAAAGGCGATGGCATTTCACTTACCACACATTATATAATATGAAATAAAAGATTTCAAAGGATATCCTAAAAAGCTTCAGTTTTAAGGGAAATAGCTCGGTGAGCAGATGGTTCTCAGAAAGCACAATCACAGACTATTTCCCCTTCAGAATATTCCTAAATGATGATGCGTTTTGATGTGAAGGGAACGGTTCATACACCCACCATATGCTTCTAGTAAATCAAAATTGATATGTGATCATGCATAAGGTCTTTTGAATGAAATTTCCCTTCAGAATACTGAGGTCTTCTGCATTTGGGGGGCCATCACTGTAATATACATGATTGCTAGTTCTCCTTTGGGCATACCAATTGCTTCTTTCCAAATTTTCTGCCTACTCTTATCTGTTTTAAAACTCTACCTTTCAAATAGGGCTCCACCTATATTCCTTTATTCCAGAAGAGTCCTATCATTTACTATGGGTTTCCTTTTGTTTCTGTTAAGCCTTTGTTTATCTACTTTAAAATTGAAATCAGATATTAGTAAAACTTATTAAATGCTCACGGGGATATGGAACTAATACCACATGCTACAGAATCATTACATTTTAGCTCTTTCCACTGTTATTTTGGTAAAAACCAGAATCAAGTTTGTTCAAATAGGCCAGATGCAATGTAATTCTAGCACCCTAGGAGGCCGAGACAGGAAGATTGGTTAGGGCAAGAAGTTCAAGACCATCCTGAGCAAGAGTGAGACCCCATCTCTACACACACAAAAAATGAAAAATAGAAAAATTAGTCAGGTATAGTGGCTTGTGCCTATAGTCCCAGCTACTCAGGAGGCTGGAGGCAGAAGAATCAGTTGAGCAAAGCAGTTTGAGGTTGCTGTGAGCTATGATGATGCCACTGTGCACTAGGCCAGGCAATAGAGACTCTGTCTCAAAAAAAAAAAAAAGCTTGTTCAAATAATAATAATATATTCCTGAGTCACATCCATCACTCTCTCTCAGGTCTTATCAGTCTTGTGCCTGGTCAGTGTTTCACACTGTACATCATAAATACTGCTCAGTTCTACGTACCAGGCACTGAAAAAGCAGTTATTAGTTTGAGGAGCTCATATTTTAGTAGAGTGGAGAGCAAATATGGAAATAGAGAGTTTCAATACAGAGGGCTTCAGTGAATCTACAGTGGTGTTAGTAGAGTTAATAGAGATAACACACAATGTTATTTGAAATATGGAAGAGGAGCACTTGGTCCAGCATGTGAGGAATGTCAAGAAGGACATCCAGTACAGTTGTCTGGTGAATTTGAATCTGAAAAGAAGGAGTTACTGCCTTAGAGTTTTGAGGTATAGTCAGGTTGACAGACATATTAGGAAGTAAATGGTAACTGAATGACTTCCATGTTGACCTGGCTATTTTTCTTTGAAAAACTCACTCTAACCAGGCATGGTGGCTCACACCTGTAATCCCAGCACTCTGGGAGGCCGAGGCGGCCAGATCACGGAAGCTCATGAGTTCAAGACCAGCCTGAGCTACAGCAACACCCCCATCTCTAAAAATAGCCAGGTACTGTGGTGCGTGCCTATAGTCCCAGCTACTCAGGAGGCTAAGGCAAGAGAATCACCTGAGCCCAAGAGTCTGAGGTTGATGTGAGCTATGATGCCACCACTCTCAACCAGGGCTACAAAGTGAGACTCTGCCTCAAGAAAAAAAAAAAAGAGAAAAAATAAAAATTACTCTAGTATGTAACTATTTTTGTTTTCTTAAAATCTCTCTCAATCTTTATCATTTTTTAATACTCCAATTTTCCATTAAGTTCAAGAAGTAGTGTATAATTCCAAAGAAGAACAATGTTTATTATTATTACCAAGCTCACACACCATATATGTGCACACACACATATTCGAATGGATTATATTCCTTCTTTTTGTCCTGCGCTTCAAGTAGCCAGATAACCTGAGCTAAAAGTCTTGTAATTGCTATTTGATAGTTTGGATGATGCCTCATGCATAATCTCTAAGTAGAGCAATAGTTTCCAGTTTGCTAGTTGAAAGGTAGTGGTGAAAGAAGGGCAGAGATAAATGATGGGTATCCCAGTGGTAACCAAAAACAAGCCCCAGACAATGATCATAAACTGTTTTTTAGCTTTTATCATTTGGGTTTCTACCACATACTTTACTTAATACACATTAAACTATAAATTCTCCAAGGATTTTTTTAATACTGTGTAACTTTAGGTAGCTAATAAAATCTTCCACACAGTAAAATCATGGATAGAAGTATTTCATTGTCCATAAGTTGGTTATTCCATATTAGATGGAATTTGTTTTATTTAACTTATATTTTCTAGATAATGTCTCTCTCCAAATCCACATTTTAAAAATTCAAACTTCCTCTGAAATTATTTCTAAAATGTACTACACGTAATTTTTTTTATTTAAAAAAAAAAGTTCTAGGCCGGGCAAGGTGGCTCACATCTATAAACCTAGCACTCTGGGAGGCCGAGGTAGGTGGATTGTCTGAGCTCAGGAGTTCAAGACCAGACTGAGCAAGAGTAAGACCCCATCTCTACTAAAAATAGAAAAACTAGCCGGGTGTTGTGGTGGGCACCTGTAGTTCCAGCTACTCAGGAGGCTGAGGTCAAAACCTCACTTGAGCCCAAGAGTTTGAGGTGGCTGTGAGCCATGGCGCCACCCAGGATGACTGAGTGAGAGGGTCTCAAAAAAAGTTCTGATATTCAATCCACTATTTATCATCCTTATCCAATAATGAATTATTTATTTTGTTAGTGGTTCAATGTCTATGTTTTAAAACATAGATTGTTAACATTTTGTAAATAATTTTGTAAACAAAATTTAAAATGTACATTCCAATTACACGTATTATAAACTATTTAGTATCTTACTATGGCGCCTATCATTTTTCATAAGATGAAACAGAAAGGAAGCACCACTAATAATCCAGGTCTCTTTTCAGTGATGTTGATAGGAGGATGTGCTGCCACTTGCACCAATGAAAACAGTCCTTCGACTCCTCTCCCCCAAATCCAGAAGAAAGGAAAAGAAACAGGGGAGAGCTCTTTGTTTAGATATGTTGTATTAGAAGAGAAAATATTAAATCAGCTGCTTCTTCATCTTTCCTCTCTTCTGGTTTATTCCTCATGTTGGCAACTGAAATGGGCTGCTTTGCCATGATCACATAGTGGTTAGTACTCTGCACTGTGAAATGGGCTGGTTGCATATCAGTCTCAGGAGAAGTAAGAAAAAAATGCACACAGATTTAAATACACCCGGGAAAACTATGATTTGATAATTATATAAGGAGATACTAAATGTATCTAAATAAATATGGTTTATTATTTGACTGGAACATTCAATCTTATCAACACCTAATTTTTGTTTTGTTATATGGAGAATCAAAATCTATTAAAAACCAGACTCCAGAATGCTTTTTTCTGATTTGCAGAATTTAGAAAAAACAATTTCTTCTTTCTGATTCCCACTTTCCTTTCTACCCACTGTAGGTTCCTACATAACAGGAACCAAGTCTCACTTTTCTGTATCCTCGGGGCCTGATTTGCATTGTATTGTCTATAAGTATTTGTTAACACGAACGAGGAGACAGATATGGAGCATTTGTATTATGAATGTTTTAGATGACATATTTTAGTGCAAATGGTTCTGAAGACTGATTCAAGGAGGGTGGGGGGTTGGGGTTGGTGTGTGACACACCTTTTGGGGACAAGACAAAATTATAAGAGGGACTTCACCGAACAAATGCAATCAGCGTAACCTAGTTTCTTGTACCCTCAATGAATCCCCAACAATAAAAAAAAAATTTTTTTTAAAAGGTCAAGCCTACACAAGTTATTCGATTGAGTCTCACAACAGTAGCAACAGCTGCCATTTATTAATTGACTACCATGGTATCTACTTTATAGACATTATCTCATTAAATCTTCACAACAGGAAATCATCATTCAAATGAACTTCAAAAGCAAATTTCTTGCACTGATTAAAACAGGATTGTGTATTTTATTCTTTGGGGAAAAATCATAAATAATTTTCTACAAAAATCTTCATAACAAACCCTTGAAGTACTATTTTTAATTTCCATTTTACATACAAGAAAGACAAGATTCACACAGAAGTGATTTGACTAAAGGCACAGAGCTAGTAAGTGCCTACTCTTTCTCCATCTAACCAGTTGACTGCAAAGTCCTTATTCTTTCTATTATGCCAATTTACTTACCAAATGCCTAAAAAAAGGAGATAATACTATCTACCATATAGGGTAAATATTACATTATAAATTTTACTTTTTAAAAAATCTGCAAAAACACAATAACTATCCATAATACCTAAAAAAAAAACCCTACCATTTTTATATATGTGTATATATTAATATTTATATATTCTATATGCATTTAAATCCATCTTCTTTTTATTAGATCTCTAGTTTTTTAAAAAAAGAAAGTACTCATAAAGACATGAGATAAAGTAACATATATAGAGACACAAAGATTTCAAGATATAATTTATAGAAGCCCTTGAAAAAGAGGAGAAAGTAACAGAGCAAAGCAAATGTTGAGTCTACCTCTAATTCAAGAAAAGGTTTCTGAAATTTAAAAGCACATAAAGTTACACATTAAAAGAGCACACCAAATACATACTCTTTCAATATTCAAACAAAGTTGCCAAGTTATTTATAACAAAAAGAGTATTAGATTTTAGAAGATTTAATAACAAAATATATTAAGATAATAAAAAATGAGCAAATAATTTTTTAAAATTACATTTAATTGACTAATAATTATACATATTATTATGATACTTTGATATATGTGTACCATGTGTACCATATTCAAATCAGGGCAATTAGCATAATGGGAGAAACATTTATTGTTTTTGTGTTGAAAATATTCAACAATCTTCTCTTCTATTAGAAATTTACAATAAATTATTGTTAACTATACAGTCACCCTACAGTGCTGATTCTTCCCATCTCGTTGAAATACTGTATCCATTAACCAACCTCTTCCAATATCTCCCTTCCCCTCATGATTCCCAGTCTCTGGTGACCATTATTCTACTCTCCACTTCCATCAGGTCAAGCTTTTTAGCTTCCACATCCACTTGAATGAGAATATGTGGTATCCATCTTTCTGTGCCTGGCTTACCTCACTTAACATATGTCCTCCAGGCTCATCCACACTACTGTGAATGAAAGGATTTCATGTTATTTTAAGGCTGAATACTATTCCATTGCATATATGTACCACATTTTCTTTGTCCATTCATCTGTTGATGGACACTTAGGTTGACTGTACATCTTGGTCACTGTGAATAGCGCTGCAATAAACATCAGACTGTAGATATCTCTTTGGCATATTGATTTCAATTACTCTGGAAACATATATACCCTGTGGTGGAATTGTTGAATCATGAGTCCCATTTTTAGTTTTTTAAGGAAACTTCACATTGTTTTCCATAATGGCTATACTAATCTACATTCTCACCAGTTTAGCATTTTTCTATATACTTGTTGGCCATCTGCATACCTTTTTTTCCTTTTTCTTTTTGAGACAGAGTCTCATTTTGCCACCCTTGGTAGAGTGCCATGGTGTCTTAGCTCACAGGACCCTCAAACTCTTGGGCTCAAGTGATTCTCTTATCTCAGCCTCCCAAATAGCTGGGACTACAGGTGCCTGCCACAACACCAGCTGCATTTAGAGATGGGGTCTTGCTCTTGCTCAGACTGGTCTAGAACTCAGGAGCTCAGGCAATCCACCTGCCTCGGCCTCTCAGAGTGCTAGGATTACAGGCGTGAGCCAATGCGCCCGGCCTCCATGCATACTTTTTTTGATATCCAACACCACACATAAGCAAAACAAATTCTCACAAAATTAGCTTGCAGCCTGTGGACCACAGGTTAGACATCCCTGCCCATTAGCCAGCTGAAGAACCTCAGTCAAAACCAAAAGCAGCAATGGAAGAAGAGATGAACCTTGCCCAAACCCCTGACCTACAGAATTTATGAGATATATTAAATTGTTGTGATATTAAGACATTAAGTTTTATATTGTGATCAAAAACACACACCATAAAACCTATCAATATAACCATTTTTAAGTGTAGATAGTACAGTAGTATTAACTATATGCACATTGTTGGGCAAAACATCTCTACAACTTTTTAATCTTCCGAACTGTACTTCATCTGAGCCAAAAGGCTGAGAATTGATAATCCTGCAGAATTGAAACTATATATCCACTGAACAGTAACTCTTCCTTCCTTCCTTAGCATAATGTCCTCCAGCTTCATCTATGTTGTAGCACATGGTAGGATTACCTTTTTCTTTAAGGCTGAATAATATTCTATTTCATGCACACACCACATTTACTTAATGAGTGTTTTCATGATGAAAGAAAAAGGGTTGGCTCGTCACCTGTGGCTCAAGTGGCTAAGGCGCCAGCCACATACAGCTAAGGTGGCAGGTTCAAATCCAGCCCAGGCCCACCAAACAACAATGATGGCTGCAACCGAAAAATGACCAGGCGTTGTGGCGGGCACCTGTAGTCCCAGCTACTTGGGAGGCTGAGGCAGGAGACTCGCTTGAGCCCAGGAGTTGGAGGTTGTTGTGAGCTGTGATGCCATGGCACTCTACCCAGGGGGATAGCTTGGGGCTCCGTCTCAAAAAAAAAAAAAGAAAGAAAGAAAGAAAAAGGGTTGAATTCTGATAAATGCTTTTTCTGCATCAATTGAGATGATTATGTGGGTTTTGACCTTTATTTTGTTAACGGGGTACATTGCACTGACTTGATTTACATAGGCTGAACTATTTCTTGCCTTCTAGGAATGAGTCCACTTGGTCATGATGTATAATCCCTGTAATGCGTTTTTGAATTCTGTTTGCTAGTATTTTGTTAAAGACTTTCTCATTAATGTTTGTAAGAGATATTGGTCTGTAGTTTTCAGTTTCTGGGGTGGTGGGGGTTGACAGTACCTTTGTCTGATTTGGGTATTGAGGTAATGCTGGTCTCATAGAATGAATCTGGAAGTATGCTCTTCAATTTTTGGAAGAGTTTGAGAAGTACTAATCATTCTTTAGACATTTGATAGAACTCTCCAGTGAAGTCATCTGGTCCTGACTTTGCTTTGTTAAGGGGTTTTTGACTAGTGATTTAATCTCTTACTAGTCACAGATCTGTTGATATTTTTCATTTCTTAATGATTCAGTCTTGATAGGTCACAGTTCCAGAAATTTATCCAAAACTTCTAGGTTATCAAATTTTTTGGTATATAATTGTTCATATAGCCTCTTATGATCCTTTCTATTTCTGTGGCCTGAGTTATTATTTCTCCACTATTGTTTCTGATCTTGATTATTTGCATTCTCTTGGTCTAACAGTTGGTCAATTTTATTGCTATTTTCTAAAAATCATCTTAGTTTTTATTTTTTTAATTTTTTATTTTTATATTCCATTTATTTCTATTCAAAATTTTATTATTTCCTTTCTTCTACTAACTTTGGGGTTACTTCATTCTTTTTCTAGTCCTTGAGGTAAAAATTATGTTACTGAGAACTTTCTTGTTTTTTAATTCCCTCTTAGTACTCCTTTTACCACATCCCATAATTTTCATTTATCTCCAGATATTTTCTAATTTCTCTACAATTTCTGCCTTGACATAGTGGTTGTTCTAGAGCAGGCATCCTCAAACTATGGCCCACGGGACACATGCGGCCCGCCTAGGACATCTGTCTGGCCGCGGGGTGTTTTTACCACCACTGCCTGTCCTGCTTAGCAGCTGACTTGTCCCAGGGCCCGTGGTCCAGTCCTTTAATGGTCTGAGGGACAGTGAACTGGCCCCCTATTTAAAAAGTTTGAGGACCCCTGATCTAGAGTGTGTTGACTAATTAACACATATTTATAAATTTTTACAGTTCCCTTTTGCTACTGATTTCTAGTTTCATTTAATTATGGTAAAGAAAGATAGTTGATATAACTTTAGTCTTCTTAAATTTGTTAAGATAGCTGGGCACAGTGGCTCACACCTGTAATCCCAGCACTTTGGAAGGCCAAGGCAGGAAGATCACCTGAGGTCAGGAGTTCAAGACCAGCCTGAGCAAGAGTGAGATCCCATTTCTACAAAAAATAGAAAAATTAGTCAAGCACAGAGGCACATAACTATAATCCCAACACTTGGGAGGGTGAGGCAAGAGGATTGCTTGAGTCCAGGAGTTTGAGGCTGCAGTGAGTTACAATGAAACCACTGCACTCTAGTCAGGGTGACAGACTGAGACTTTGTCTCAAAAAAAAAAGTTGTTTTTTGTTAAGACTACTTTTGATGGCCTAATGTGATTTATACTGAAAAATGTCCTGTGTATGCCTGAGAAAAATGTTTGTTCTGCTGTGGCTGAATGGAGTGTTCTGTATGTCTGTTAGGTCCAATAGGTCTATGATGTTATTCAAGTCCTCTTTTTCTTTATGATCCTCTGTTTAGTTGCTCTATCCCTTATTGAAATCCATTGTTCTGTGCCCGTAGCACAGTGGTTACAACGCCAGCCACATACACTGAGGGTGGTGGGTTCGAACCCAGCCCGGGTCAGTTAAACAACTGCAACAAAAATATAGCTGGGCATTGTGGCAGGCACTTATAATCCCAGCTGCTCGGGAGGCTGAGGCAAGAGAATTGCTTAAGCCCAAGAGTTTGAGGTTGCTTTGAGCTGTGACACAACAGCACTCTATCAAGGACGACATAGTGAGACTCTTTCCAAAAAAAAAAAAAAAAGTCCATTGTTATTGTTACTATCTATTTCTCCTTTCAATTCTGGCAATGTTTTCCTCATATATTTGGGTGAACTGCTATTAGATGCGTATATATTTATAATTATTATGCCTTCTTTGTAAATTAACCCTTTTATCATTATATAATGTCTTTCTTATGATAGTTTTTGACTTAAAGTCTTTTTTACCTGATATAAGTGGTCATCCCTGCTCTCTGTGCCATTTGCATGAAATATCTTTTTCTATCCTTTCTCCTTCCTCCTATATATGTCTTCACATCTACAGTGAATCTCTCATATGTAGCATTTATTGTTTTGTTTTTTTAAAATCCATTCAACCACCCTCTGTTCTTGGAGGAATTTAAAATATTTACATTTAAAATAATAAGGCTCAGCGCCTATGGCTCAATCGGCTAAGGAGCCAGCCACATACACCTAAGGTGGGGGGTTCAAATCCCCAGCTCGGGCCCTCCAAACAACAATGATGGCTGCAACCAAAAAAAAAAAAAAAAATGGCCGGGCATTGTGGCGGGCGCCTGTGGTCCCAGCTACTTGGGAGGTGGAGGCAGGAGACTCGCTTGAGCCCAGGAGTTGGAGGTTGCTATGAGCTGTGATGCCATGGCACTCTACCCAGGGAGACAGCTTGAGGCTCCATCTCAAAAAAATAAATAAATAAATAAAATAAAATAATAAGGAAGATCTCATGATTTCCATAGAACTTACTCTTTCTATATATCTTCTAATTGTTTGTCTCTCTTTTCTCCTCTCGATGTCATCCTTTCTGCTTCCTGAATTTTTGTAGTGACATTCTTTGATTCTGTTTTCATTTTCTTTTGTGTATCTTCTATAGGCATTTTCTTTGTGGTTACCATGAGGATTATATAAAACATCTTATGGTGATAACAATCTATTTTAAACTGGTAACAACTTAAATCAAATACAAAAATTTTCATTTACATCTTGCTCCTCTATGCCATCAGTGTCACAAATTACCTATTTTTATATCCACTAAATTAGTTCTAAAGTTATTTTTATGCTTTTATCTTTTAAATGCTATATCTGAATTAAATAATTTATGTAGCCCATAACAATATAAGACTCTGTGTTTATCTGTGTGTTTATCTTCACCAGAAAGCTTTATATTTTTATATGTTTTTATGTTGCTGCCAAGCACCCTTTTGATTCAATTCAAAGGATTCCCTTTAGCACTTCTTGTAAGGCAGGTCTGGTGGTGATGAACTCCCTCAGCTTTTGTTTATCTGAAACATATTTATTTCTCCTTCATGTTTAAAGATAATTATGCCAGATATAGTATCCTTGGCAGTCCCTCCCCCCCAACTATTTCTTGTACTCTAATGTTTCTGGTATAAATCCACTGATAATAATCTTATGGAAGCCCCCGTGTATGTGACAAATTGCTTTTCTGATGCTGCTTTCAAGATGCTCTGTTTTTGACGTTTGATGATTTATGATGTGTCTCAGTATAGGCTTCTTTGAATTTATCATATTTAGAGTTCACTGAATTTCTGGAATTTGTATGTCCTTTTCCTTCCTCATATTTGGAAAGTTGTGGACAATTATTTCTTCAAATAAGCTCTATAGGCCATTCTCTTCTACTTCAAGGAATCTCATAATGCATTTATTTGTCTGCTTTATGGTGTCCCATAAAGTCACTTAAACTTGTCTACTTTTCCTTGTTCTTCTTGCTATTGTTGTTCTTCTGATTTGATAATTTCAAATGACCTGTCTTTGAGTTCACTGATAATTTCTTCTGGATCAATTTTGCTATTGATACTCTCTAATGAATTTTTTAGTTTAGTCATTACATTCTTCAGCTCCAGAATTTGTTTGGTTCTTTTTTATAATTTCTCTTTGTTAATATTCTCTTCTTTTCATGCTTAATTTTCCTGATTTCATTTAGTTGCTTATCTGTATTCTATTGTAGCACATTGAGCTTCAAGATGATTATTATAATTTTGTTCAGGTAATTCATAGATCTCCATCTCTTTAGGATCAATAAATGGAGATTTATTTTTCCTTTGAATGAGCCATGTTTCCTTGTTTCTTCATGTGCCTTCCTGCTTTATCCTCCCAGTCTTTATGAACTGGCTTCATCCAAGTACAAGGACCAAGGCTAGAGATTTGGAGGGCCCCTCAATCCTTTCATGGGCATGTCTTCCCTGACCTTGTGCATGTAACTTTCCAGTTAGAGAGGTTTCCAGATTTCTTTTTTAGGAGTTTAGAGCCTCTTCCTCCCTCTTGTGTCTGTCTGCAGTACTTGCAGATTCCCTAGTGTTCCAGCTACTAGGCTCTCTTTTGTTCTCTGCAGTTGCCAGGTATCCAAGGTAGAATATTTGGGCAGCCCCACTCCCACCCCAACCCTTACCTTTCCACCCTCTGAAAAACCAGAATGTTGTGTGTACATTCCATTCTCTTTCCTTCTCAAAAAAGAAGCCATGAGATGGATTTTTCTACCCTACTATGATTTGTGCTGGCTTAGGAGAGGGACTGACATAGTTGAAATGAAAATTTTCTTACCAATTTCAATGCCATTGTTTTCTTGGCTTTGATCCTGCCTGGATACTATGACTTCCTAACTGATTTCCGGAGTTCTCACAAAAGTTTTTTGGACCATATATTATTGTTAAATCTGTGTCTCTGTGGCGGAAAAGGGTCTAAGTCACCTATTCTGCCATCTTATTAACATTACCATTAAGTTTTGAAGTAGTCTGTTATACAAGTATAAGCTGTTAATGACTAAAAGGACATTAACATAGAGACTGGTGGCATTGAATGAGAATGGTTGTAAATGTTACAATAACACATCCAATCAGGTATGTGTGTCTCCTGGCAGAGGAAAACAACTCTTCCAATGAAGTGATTTTGGGAGGAAAAAAATAAAATTAAATTAAAATTAAAAAAGAAAAAAAAAAAATATATATATATAACTGAGCTTAAATTGTTCAAGTCTCTAGATCTAACTATCAATATACAGAGACCACAGAAGACAGAGGTTCATGTTAAATGACAATATTGGAATGCAATCAGCTAAGTCACAAAATGTAAGAGTTATAGGAAAATCTACAAGATAAACAATTCAGTTTCTTCAGCAAATGCAAAGGGAAAAAGCAAAAGAAAATAGAGAAGTATATAGATTAAGAGACATAAGAAGCATTTTTTTAATAGCTGAGACCTAAGTTATATTTCTATTTACTCATATAATGTTCTTCCCATATACAAATACATCCTAAATACAAGGACTTTACCAAGTGTTTGTATAATTTCAAGCAACATATCAGATTACATATGACTCACAAAATAAAACTTTTGACCCAGTAACAATTTATGTAGATACATGAATATACATGTGCTGCACTTTTTTTTGCAACACCATAAATAAAAACAAGAAAGGAATTTAGGTATTTTATTATAAGGCCAATCAAATAATGATAAAACCAAATAACAGAATAAGTCATTAAAAGTTATAATGATGACAGTGTGTGACACACCTCATGGGGGCAGGGCACAATTATAAGAGGGACTTTACCTAACAAATGCAAGCAGTGTAACCTGGTTCTTTGTACCCTCAATGATTCCCCAACAATAAAAAAAGAAAGAATTATAATGATGTTCATATAATGTGTGTTGATATGACAAAAATTTCCAAGTCATATTGTTGAGTGAAAAAATGTAGGTTATCCTGATGATACAGATATTATAAACTCCTTTATTTAAAAATCATCTGTCTCAGCTGGGCACAGTGGCTCATGCCTGTAATTCAAGCATTCTGGGAGGTGGAGCTGGGTGGACTGCTTGAACTCAGAGTTAAAGACCAGCGTGAGCAAGAGTGACACCCTGTCTCTATTAAAAATAGTAAAACTAGCTGGGTGTTACGGCAGGTGCCTGTAGCCCCAGCTACTTGGGAAGCTGAAGTAAGAGGATAGCTTGAGTCCAAAAGTTTGAGGCTGCTATGAGCTATGATGCCATGGTACTCTACCCAGGGCAATAGAGTAAGACTACACCTTAAAATAAAAAAAAAAACACTGTGTCTATACACATATAGTGGGTTATCCAGAATGATTATTACCAAAATATTAACAGAGAATACCTTTACATGATGTGAAACTGAGCAATGAGAATATGATTTGTTTTTACTTTATTATCCTTTTTATTATTATTCAAATTTCCTATATGAATTTGCATGTGTGTTTAGATAAAAGTTTATTTTTATATTCTGAAAAAACTCATGGAATATGAGAACCCTCTCCATTCACTCAATCATTTAATATCAATTTGATATCTATAAAATAGTATCAGTGCCTTCTCTAAGGATACAAGGAGACGAGAAATCTAACTGGGAGTAGAAGTATGCAAGGCTCTGCTGCCCCACATTGCGTGAAACATTTTGGGAGCCAGATTAAATTCTACCTATTAGTAAATTCACCTTCAACAGAAAAGGGCTGACCTTTTGGAAGTTAATAAGTTCAGAACACAAGAGAAGCAAGTACTATGCAAGAACACAATGTGAGCTGATTGGTATGTGATCCACTGAGAAATCCCACATTAAGGTAGACAGGCTCTAGAACTGAGCTAAGTCATGAAATTCTGGCTCTCCCTTACCCCATCTAAGGAAAGGATCATATTACCGTTGTAACTGATGCTGGATTTTACATAAAAGACATATACTAACTTAGGACACCAGCAAAACAGAAGTAGTAAAATAAATTTTGAAAACAATTTGACATTACTTTGAGTGTGCACATATAATACTCCCTTAATATTTATTGGGCACCCTCTATTCACCAGGTTCAGTGCTAAGGGCAGGGATGCAGGTCATTACAAAAGTTTTGAGATAAACAAAACAATCAAAAAATGTAAAATCTGCAGAGATGGAAACATGATGACCTCCCAGCAACATCAATAATCTGAGGAAGTTAAAACGTATAAGGGTGAATCAGAAAGGACACTGTCGACTGTGTTTCTTGGACATGAAATCATGAACTATACATAACACAGTTTGTCTCAAAACTTGCGTGGTGATCCAGTACAGGTGAACAGTACAGATGTACTCCCTGCCCTCCCAGAACTTACATTTTAAAATAGCCATACATTTTCAGCTAAACAAATTTCTCCAGATTGTCAAAGAGTAATAGGGATTAAGAACACTGACTCTGGGCAGCACCTGTAGCTCAAAGGAGTAGGGCACCGGTCCAATATACTGGAGGTGGCGGGTTCAAACCTGACCCTGGCCAAAAAAAAAAAATGCAAAAAAGAACACTGACTCTGGAGCCAAAGTGCCTCAGTTTTAACTCCATCTCACCCATTTACTAGCTATACACTTATAAGCTAGTTATTTAACATTCTTTGCCTCAGTTTCCTCCCCTAGGGATGATAGCACCTCCTTGAGAGGTTATTAAATGAGCTATTGAGTAAAGTGTTTAGAACAGAGCGAGCACATATTAAACATTCAGAAATCCATTTATATGGAATTTTATTAAGTTTTTGACAAACATGTCAGGCTGCATTACAACAAAATACACAAAGCACTTAATTTTTCTGCAATAAAAATTCATCATTTTATTTACATTAAGAATTTTTGCAGCTGTTTAGGAACCTCTGGTTGAAAAACAGCATATCTGAAATCTGAGTCTATTTGGCAGAAACATGGTAAGAGTAGTAGATTCTGAAATGAAAGAGTCTAAGAATCTGCCATGTCGGAAGCTATATTACTTTTTTGTTTCCTTGTTTATTATCCCTTGTACAGGAAAAAAGAAATAAACTCCAAGAGGACAACTATATTGCAAGTGCCCAAGGCAGTACCTGAAATAAACAGGTGGTCAAAAAACGTGTCCTGAATGAATGAATGAAGAACCCCACAACACAAAGACATGGATACGACAGAATCTGAACTTAACATTTTTGATAAGTTTGAAAAGCAATATCCTTGAAAGTATAGAACTTTAAAAATCATGTATGAAAATAGTCATCACTCAAAAACAGGACTGTTCACCATGGTTGTAGCATATTTAGATAAGAAAAAGAAGGGGTAACAGGAACAAAATGTGGCATAAGTGGGTAGAAGACCCTCTTCTCTATAATACCAGAGGCCTCTTAGCATTTGTGCACCAGGCCAGCAAATGTTGTCTCTGGATTTTTTCCATTCTGCTGTTGTTTATTTCAATTTTTGCTACCAAAGAAATTATTTCATTTTCTCTGCTCTGAGATTAAAAGAAATGATCAAATTCCCTGTCATTTTGGCCATAGTATTAATTCACATCTATTTCCAAGCCCATTTGGTATAAGAAATCTAGCGTGGCTTAAGACAGGCACCGAAGTTTCAGGCTTTGAATCAAATCACGAAAAAAACTATTTTTTAAAAAACTTTGTTACATTTCACATCTCCTAGATATTACCCAACACATGTAACTGTGCCTTCAGCTTAATTCCAGAAAAACAACACAGAAAATCTTTCAATTATACTCTTTTCTTTTGAAACAAGTTATTTACATATTTATGGAAATTATTTGCTAGGATTCAAAACTAACAACATAATGGAAGTAGTCATGATTTTCCCCCCCTCTTATGTTTGTCTATAGGTGGGAAAATGAAAAGCTTTGATTATGCAAATTAAAGCAGAATCTATTATCTTCTTCCTGATCTATGTCCTGATCATAGAGGGTTTTTAAGCAATGTTAGTTTCACACATTAGGAATCACAGTCAGTTAACTATTGCTGCTAACTGAAGGGCTGTATTTGCCGACTCTATCAGTTTGACCCAGCTTCCACAGCTTAATGGTCCTCCAGGCTAAAAGAGAAAGCTGATCCATCAGGCTTGCATTAGCATAGAATCACACTCGGAGCTTATTGATGTGCGTTCAGCATAACTACTATCCCCCTATCCCCAGCACCCAGCTCAGTCCATTATTTTCATTTTATCTCAAGTCATTTGTATGGTTGTCTGCCCCAGTTAGAGCCTCAGCAAGACTGGTGCTTAAATGAATTTGTGAGAAAGGAGGCAAATGCCCCCTGAACTTTCAGCACTTTGCTATCAAGGCTTGCTAACATAAAATATACTAGTACTCTTAGGTCCACTTAGCGAACATATCAAGAATAGCCTATTGCAGAAAAAAAAAAAAAGTCACTTACCACCCTATTAGCCAACAAGGAGTGTGATGATTAAACGATTTTTTTAACTGTAATTTTAAAGCATTGCTCTGATTACTGCTGAAAGCTATTTATAAAAATAAATTTCATAACAGCTACATCTTTGCTGTTTAAATACCTTTTGCTTTTAAAATACAGAACATACACTAAAATAAATGTTCCAAATAATAATACATTTCATCACCTAGGGAAATGTTACATTTAACAGTAGCAAGAAAAACAACAATCCATAACAACCAGGCATTTAATGTGCACAAAACCCCATAATAAGAAGGGATTTAATGTGTGTATAAACCCTGTAATGGGTTTGTATATAATCAGGCATTTGAGGTATACATAAAATCACTTTAATTGTAAATCTTTAAAATGAAAATAAAGTGCTTCTGTAACTGTTTGGAATTTACAATAACTATTGAAATTCTAAAGCTAGTCTTCAAAACTATTTTTTATAAATTTACATAGTGCTTACAGCTATAATTCTGAGGGAATCTGAAAAGGGTACTATTCTAAAACCTTTTTTTACTTTAGAAGGAATCTAAGGTCTACAGAGGCATAACTCAGATCAAACAATGAGTTAGTGTAACTGAAGCTCAAAAAATTGGTGGTGAAATTTCAATTTGTTTATCTGTAACTTAAATTTAAGGGTATGATATTTTTGCTTCATTATTTGTCTTATTTTATATTTGGGAAGTGAAAACCCAATCTGAGAGTCTTTGTATCCCAAGCCGTCTTCCGCTTTATATACATCACTATTGCCTTAAGTAATCTTGTACTACTCCAACCAGGTAGAAGAGGAAGAAAAGAAATACTTTTAAACAATTCAATCTGTCAAATTTGCTATAGAAATATTCACTTGTAATCATCATTCATCCACTT
This sequence comes from Galagoides demidoff, assembly GCA_963574575.1. Classification (NCBI taxonomy): domain Eukaryota; kingdom Metazoa; phylum Chordata; class Mammalia; order Primates; family Galagidae; genus Galagoides; species Galagoides demidoff. Next base: position 53,237 of record CAUYQV010077576.1, read on the forward strand.
TTCTCTTGTCCCTCAGATAGAGAATAGAGAGAGAATGGAAAGTTAACTTTTGTAGACTGTTAAAACACTACACAAGGGCGGTGCCTGTGGCTCAGTGAGTAGGGCACCAGCCCCATATACCGAGGGTGGTGGGTTCAAACCCAGCCCCTGCCAAACTGCAACAAAAAATAGCTGAGCGCTGTGGCAAGCGCCTGTAGTCCCAGCTACTCGGGAGGCTGAGGCAAGAGAATCACCTAAGCCTAAGAGCTGGAGGTTGCTGTGAGCTGTGACACCTCAGGACTCTACTAAGGGTGACAAAGTGAGACTCTATCTCTAAAAAAAAAAAAAAACACTACACAAAAGCTGGTTGTTAGGTTAAAAAACCGATTCAGATACTGCATCCTTATGTGGTGAATGATCATAGAAAAATTTCTTTCTAAATGCTGTTTTCAATGCCGAGAAGAACACCACAACCCTCTGCAGATAAACCTTTTCGTCTTAAATGTTACAGGGGAGTGATGAACAAAGAGGCTAGCACTTATTGACCACCTACTTTATGGCAAACACTACTCACTTACATGATCTCATTTCATCCTCTGAAATACACCACAAGATTTGGTTTGATTACTTCCAATCTAGAGTCTCAAGAGGTGATTCAGGCTAGAAAGTCATCTGGTTGGTCTCCAGACACACATTAATCTGACACCAAAAGAGAGTATGTTCTTCACACCATTGTGTAGGCTAGTCCATGCTCCCAAGAGAACCTTAGGGTTCACTGTTACTTTCCAAGGAAACACTGCTATATGGCAACAATCCACAGGAAAACTAGCTATTTCAACTTTGTAACATCTAGAGTTTCTGTCTTGAGAAGAAAATTTCCAAAAGAAGAAAACAATTACTCTGACTTTATAATCCACCTTTGGTTTCTCTTCTCATGTATTTCTATTTTAAAAGACTCTCACATCCTAGGTGTTATTAGAAATATGACTTAAGGCAAGTTGGTACTCTCAAGGAGTTTATGACCATCCCTTGGCTTTCTAGAAAGTGATGTTTACAAAAGAAAAGTCATCCCCATTTTTTAAATATACAAATATACATCCAACACACATTTTTTTTATTTATATGCAGAAAATGACTTTGAAAAAATATAAAACCAGCTTGGCGCCTGTGGCTCAAGTGGCTAAGGTGCCAGCCACATACACCTAAGGTGGTGGGTTCAAATCCAGCCTGGGCCCACCAAACACAATGACGGCTGCAACCTAAAAATAGCCGGGCATTGTGGCGGGCGCCTGTAATCCCAGCTACTTGGGAGGCTGAGGCAGGAGACTCGCTTGAGCCCAGGAGTTGGAGGTTGCTGTGAGCTGTGATGCCATGGTACTCTACCCAGGGGGACAGCTTGAGGTTCTGTCTCAAAAAGAAAAAATATAAAACCAACTAGTCATTGTGGTTGACTCTAGGGAGAGGAGCTGGGTTGAAGGACAGGGATGGGACGGGAACTCTTCACAGTGTGTAGTCCTACATTTTAAACCTTGAATTATATGAGTGTACTACAAAACATATACATACAAATACAAGTAAATCATACTCAACTATCTTTATGACGAATGCTGATTAGTGTCACTGCAGCTACACCCTAAAGCAATAATTGGCTTATGAATACTGTATTTCACTAAGTATTTTAAATCGAATTTATTCTAAAGATAATAACAGAGAAGTTTGTCTGAATGAACTATATAGTTAGCATTCCATATACTAGTTTTGTAGAAAACATACTTGGGCCAGAAAAGGAAGAATCTTAATACAGGAAAGTAGAATAATCAATTACTAATCTCCAGAAAACAAGGAAAAGGAAAACATTCAGCAGGAGTATTTTTGGGGTGATTTTAATCAAGATCATGAAGACAAGGACAGGTAGGCGCCAGCCACATACACCTAAGGTTGTGGGTTCAAATCCAGCCTGGGCCCACCAAGGCTGCCTTGGACAAAATATTTTTTCTTGTAAGTCTCATCTCCCCAGGCATATTTACCACTTAAGCATAAAGGGTAGAGTTATTAGTGGTGATATCTTTCACTTTCCTCTAGTTACCCCCCCTTGAAAGAGAAAGGGATGACATGAAGAAAAAGCAAACTTGGTTATAATTAAATGTTTCCATTTCATGGTCTTTTTGATTCTCTTTTCTCGAGAATGTGTATATTTCAGTAATAAGGTACATAAAATAGAGAATAAAAGGGCTAAATGAAATATCTAAATATTCTTTAACATCAGATAAAGAGAATTAAATACCAACTGATAATCTACTCTTTAAATTATGTGGCTTCTGTTATTTCTTGTAGTAAAAGACTAGGATGTTTATCAACCTATAGTCAGAATGCTCCTAACTTATATAACCTACTACTGTTGTTAAACTTTAGGTCCTCCATCACTAGGGAAAATAGTGAACACTTATTTTCTCTCTTACACACATACACAAAGTATACATAAATACCTTTTCGCTTAAATTGCACAAGTGTCTAACATGTACTAGCAATATATTAGAGTTCATGTTGACCTGACTTTCATTGAATAAATATTTGAATTATATAAGGCACCATTTTAGTTACAAAAATCAGCAAGGTATAACATGGCCACTATTCTCAAAGAGGTTAATTAGTAAGGTAGAAGCCATGACTCAATATTTTGTAAGTCCCATCCCAGACTACTTAATATTTATGATTGATAAATATACATAAATCAAACTGAATTTAGCTGAGTTCCATAGCACAGTGGTTACAGCACTGGTCTCATAAACCCAGGGTCACAAGTTCAATCTTCACTGAGGCATTTGAGTAAAAAAAAAAAAAAATTGGCGGCACCCGTGGCTCAAAGGAGTAGGGCGCTGGCCCTATATGCCAGAGGCAGCAGTTCAAACCCAGCCCCGGCCACAAACTGAAAAAAAAAAAAAATTTGAATTGAATTCTCATTTTGACTTTCTTTTTTCAAAGTTAGAATTCCTAGTAACTTTAACCTTAAATTAAGGACCCAGGTCTTTAACACAAAGCATTCCAGCTATAATAAATTCTGAAATTAATTGTTTTAATTATAAGAATTTAAGTGAAAGTAGAAAATGAATTTTGAAACAACAATAACAGATTACCTGAATTAGGCACTTTTTGCATGTCTTGATTTTTTCAAGAATTGTAAATGCTTAAGTCATGTGATCCTTATACTACCCCTAGAGGTTTGGTGTGACTTTTTTTTTCATTTGGCACAGAGTGGTTAAATAACTTGGTCAAAGTTACACAGCTAGTAAGTGATAGCGCTCAACCTCCATATAGAATGTGTCTTAATTACAATACAATATTGACTCTTTAGTTTGCTTTAAGAACCTTTCAATGGGTATGCTTCATTGGATCATATTCCATTAAATTTTTGCAGCTGCAATGGATGATAATTGGGTTGGAAACCATCTGAGTATCTTGCAAACTACTGCCATGTCATTACAATAGAAAACTAGGAGACAGGGCTGAGACCTCATGCAGGAGTTTCAAGATTGAGTGCAAGTGTTAAAGTGAACAATCTTAACAAAGGGGGCTGATAACTACAGGCAAGAACCAGCTCCAACCAGCTTCTCAGCTATCTCTGTCACCTTATATGAACTTTAACTAATTATAATATCATTTACATTGCAATTTTAAAATTTCTCTACCCTTGAAATCCCCATGACAGTTCTGAAACAACCATATAAAGTATGAAAATGTGAGGAAGGATGGCTAGTGCCTATAATCTCAGCACTCTGGGAGGCCATTGTGGGTGGATCACCTGAGCTAGAGCAAGACCCATCTCTAAAAATACCTGGGCATTGTGATGGGTACCTATAATCTCAGCTACTTGGGAGGCTGAGGCAAGAGAATCACTTGAGCCCAAGAGTTTGGGGTTGCTGTGAGCTATGACGCCACAGCACTCTACCCATGGTGACAAAGTGAGACTCTGTCTAAAAAAAAAAAAGAAAGAAAGAAAGATAATGGGAGGAAGCCAAATTCTAGAAATTACTACTCAGCTTAGCAAAAGCCAATCCTTTGGTCCTGAACATTATTCCTCCCAGTTAGTAAAACGACAAAACATCTTCCTCCCAGGGCAGCTGGTCCCTTTTGAGCCTGCCTGCTCTCTTTCCCGAGTGTGTACTTTCACTTTCAATAAGCTTGGCTTACAAGATGTATCCTGAAATTTTTTTTCCCAGCTAACACCAAAAACTTGGAAAAAGCTCCATTTAGAGGCTGATAACAATATCATGTTTTCCTCAAGCCCTCTGTGGTGTATCACAGTAACACAATTTCTTCTCTTTTTCTCCTCCTGCTCAGACCTCAAAGTACAGTTGCAAGGGCAAATAGAAAGCGATATAAAGCCACATAATACAAAAGCATCCACTGGAATCCTCATGACTTCCTTCCTCTTGTCCATTTTCAAAGCTAAGCATCCGTCAAAGAACACGTATCTCTAGGCTTGGTTTTGAAATGGTCAGTCCTGCTCTCACTCTTGCAACAATTTCCTCCCCATAAACAGGATCACCAATTATAACAAATTATTCTATTAATCCAATACCTGGGATCCTTCTCAAATTACTCAGAGATCGAGAAAGAGAAAATACCCTTTGGGTACTTGGTCTAGAATGCCACAGAGAAGCAGGATGATGTCATAATGCCCTTCTGCCTTGTACAAGGTCCTCTTTCCATAGGTACACCAAGATTTCAAGAGTCACTTCACAATAAAATCAAGAGCTCAAAGTTCAGGCTACAAAGTAATGGCAATGTTGCTAGGAATAAGCTAGATCTGTTAGGTGAACAATATCCTCTCTAGGTTTAAATAAAATGTGTATAGACGTGTAGTAATTCTTTCATGTCAAGAAATTCCTTTTATTCACTGATATAATACAGTTCTCAAGAGTACAATAGTGACCTAACATGACAGCCTCTCTAAAAATGCTTGACTTGTACACAGATTCATTGCTACATTATGTTTGGGGCCATTATGTCTTCCAAGAGATAAGTAAAATAGAGAAATAGACCAGAAATGGAAAGGTCTATTGGCTATTAAAAATGATTTGCTTTATTTTCCTACTATAGGCATAGCTACTAAGCAAAGCTATCACTCAAGTTGTCAATGCCTTGTGGAACCAGAGGAGATGCCTCTTACGTGTGGAAGGGTGATGAAGACCCACAGACTCAGAGGTTCCTGACAATGTGGTTTGGAAGGGGAGAACTGTGGCAATTTTTAAATTTCCACCAGTGCTATAGACTTAGTTTCCTTGACTGGTTGAGTCAAACATTATTGGATATTAGATAAATTACCCAGTTCTACTTCACTGGCTCAAATTTCACTGAGTAGTGTATTTTTTCAAATCACGTTTCTTTTAGGTCAGGAGAAATTTCATTCAAAGGGATTACTGTGATAGAGGAAAGGGATTGTTGGAATAACTAAGTTCAGCCATAAGTTCAAACCACACTGAATACAATCTCTAGTGCTGAACCTAACATCTCCATATTAAATACCTTAGTAACTGTCACCATCTCCTTATCCCTAGTAAAAGTATTTTCTAAAATACAGGCAGCGAGTTATTTTCCTTCTCTCCCTCCATGCCATTTTGTCTAATTCTTACTTCCATTAAGAAACACTGCCTCAAGCTGTCTATTTCTAAAGACTATCTTATCTCTAAAAAGCTACTTCTTTAAAACTCTGAAAGGCTAAAAAGCAGCATTGAAAACCGCCTCTTGCAGTTACTATTTTACCCATGGCTGGAAAGAAAAATGAGAAATTTCATTGTAAACCTAGGTTCTAGAAATAATGTTTCAGTAATTCATTAAAATATGCACTAAAGGCTAAATTCATACTCTAACAGTGATATCTGCCCCCTAAATGGACAAAATTATCTTTTAATAAAAATGTTTGCCCTAGAAACTACATGATACAAATATACTTCAACCAAACTGAATCCATTCTCTATACTAAAGATGACAAAAATTATCCCACTAGCTGAATTTCATTGCCAAGCTGTCAACTTGAATTTCTTCTGTTTAAAAATAGCTGTTCATTAGATTCAGTAATGGGCTGTCAAAGCACTACAGTACTGAACCTGTATCATACACAGAGGCAATTGGGCAATGTGCATTTTTATGTTTAGATTACTTGCATTCTTTACAAGACCCTGGGCTAATTCTAAAAGAGATGGTTCACTTGAACTAAATCAAAACCTATTTTGTTTTACCTTAAAGCTAATAGTTATTTTCCATTTACAGCTCACTAGTGTGAGCATTAATGGCAGGTAAAACAAAAAACCCATTGAATATATATGCAAATCTAAGGAAAAATACACATATGTGTGTTTATGGGGTTGTATGTGGTCTCGCTACCTATCGTCATAGCTACTTTTAATAATAGATGATTGAATTACAACACAAGGCACACCAAATTAGATAACATCGCCAAGATGGGAGCAAGCCTTGTCATCTCCATGAATACATGATAGGTTGTTAACTGGAAACATCATTCCTGCAGCAGTCTTTGATATTTTAGCACAGTGAATCAATTAGACATCTTTAACTAGCTAATGTATAATAATTCACCATATAATTTAGCATGGGATATTGTGAACAACTATAAAAAGGCACATCGAACCTGCAGCTGAACCATCCTTCCCCAGCATGATATCATAACCCCCAAGGCATGCAATAACGGCTACAGGATAGCAAAGAGATGGTAACTACACCGATCACAGATGACTGGTAAATAGATCTAATGAATGCAAGGACCAGGTTAAAGATTTTTAAAATTGTTTCACTTCCCTTTATTTTCATTAATAACCAGAGGCTACTAGTAGAGTCATCTAAAAAGAGATTATAATATTCAGAGTAAAAATAAATTTTACTTTAAAATTTGTTTTACAGTAAATCATTTCTTAATTTCAAAAAAATCATTTCTAGATTCCTACCTCTGAATAACAAAGGTAAAATGACTTATAAACACATAGACTCAGTGTAGGTAAAGGTGAAATAAGCTTTACCATTTCAGCAAGATTAAAACTCTGTTAGCAAAGATTTTAGGACAGGAACACAGAAACCCTTTTAGTTTGTTCCTGAGTTAGAAAACGAGAATTAGGGTAATGATTTTTCTAACCATTAATGTATCAGAAACTAAAAACTTTGAATTCAACATTGTGTCTACCATAATACATGTATATTCATGTTTGTTTGTTTAAAAAAAAAAAGAAAGGGGGAAATCATATGTTATATTTCAACATTGTTTCTACGAATCAACCACACATCAGGTACATGCGTACCAAACAGTTGAATGAAAAAAATTAAAAAAGCACCCCCAAAATGCAGCGGTTGTATTTATTTACTTTAAGCACAAAAATTCTCTCTAAAATCTGAGATAATCAGTACGATTCCTAGTTAGAAGTTTAATAGGCATTGTTTATCAATGTTTTTCACATTCCAAGTTATGCTGGAAATAACTGGAAAGAAAATGTATTCTGTGTTAAATTAACTCAGGGCCTCATACACTTCCATGCTTTGTTTCTAAAACTCTCCAAACACATCATTTCATCATGGTCTCTTTAACAAAATAGAAAATGATTCTGAGTAAAAAAGATCAACTTTTAATGTAATTGCCTAACTCGGTTTTTTAAAAGCCTAAATTATCTTTTTAAGACCACCAACCAAAATATGAAGGGGATAGAGTGCACAGAATTGCAATGAAGAATCAATTTCTTGTTTGGCTAACTGGCTAAATGTGTGATATGGGCACAATATATAAATTAATATCAATATATAAATTATATTTTATTTGCATTGCTATGCTTTAGCAAGTAAAAGAAAATTAAAGTATCTATTATGTTTTTCAAAAAATGGAATAAGTTCTTTGGCTATTGGTTACAACAATAAAATAAAACAAGATTTTATCTTTAAAATCTTGTTATGAAAATTTTGACTACACAGCAATTGTGAAAGAATTTTAAGGGAAGACCCATATACCCACCACCTAGATTCTGTCCTTAACATTTTATCATGCTTGTTTTATCTTAAATCTATCCATCTAAAATAGGAAGTGTTAGTAAAAGGTAAACAGATTTCACAAGAATAAGTGAAATGAATAGCAAAAAGAGGATAATGCTTTACTGAATAGAGAACTTAGAAAGATAATAGTTACTGCTTTTGATTACAGCCAGATTCTCATAAACGATCATCTCCATTTTTAAAAACTATGATATCGCTTTCTCTGAATAGAGATTCTGACTATTATGTCTTAATTTGAAAGGCAAGGTTATGACAGTAACAGCAGAACATATTTCATCAGCACTTGGAAAGAATAGGACCTCCAAGGAACAAAAACCCTTTTAGTTTGTTCTTGAGTTAGAAAATGAGAATTAGGGTAATGGTTTTTCTAATCATGAACGTATCAGAAACTAAAACTATTCGAAATCAACATTGTGTCTACCCTAAAACATGTATATTAATTATGGAAAACAATTATTCTACTTCAAATTTCTGCTTCAACAAAAGAATACCACCCCTGGTACTCTGTCTAGGAACTGAATGTATTTTTTTCTATAACAAAATTATTTTTTAATTGACACACTTAAGATTCTGACAGATTTAGGAAGTTTGCATCCTTTCCGCTTTTCACTTATTTATGTGGGAAATAAGTGTTAAAATTTGAGTCACAAATAAGAATACCAACTCAGCCTCTAACTTTCATTTTCTTAGTTGAACGCTTGCAAAGACTGTTCAGTACTGCTTCCGCAAATCCTTTGATTGGGCACTTCCTACAAAACTTCAGCAGGTCAGAGAGCACAGGGAGTTGGAAAACAACAGGCAAAGCACATTTTTAATGCTCAAATAATCTTTGGTAAGTTAAAGATTTGAGTGGGAGAAAATCCTCTAATCTCATAGCCTACTATTATTTAAATATTTCTAAGTACTGCTAGAGCTGTAACATTGTGATTTTGTTTTCTTGAGCTATATTTTTACAACCAAAATATGATGGCACCACACAGAAATAGTGGATTCTATTTCTTATTGCTTTTTTTCAAATGATAAGAAAGTGTATGCTAATTAAAAGCTTTTCAATATTTATTCTTCAAAATTGAAATGAGCTTGAATTTGAATATTTGCCTTTGAAACTATACAGGAAAATGCCTGGGTCAAAGTGTGCCTCAAAACATGGTAGTGGATACGAGACATTCTTAAGCACTCTAAACTGTGTTTAAGTAAGTTCGGAATGCTTCATACCCTCCTTTAAGGTTTGTATTTGTTGATGGACCAACAATGTTTGGCATAATTAACGCTAAGATCTTCAAAACTCAATGACTGAAAATAATTGCTTCTCTCTTTTCTTTCCTGAGTACTCTGAAGCCCAACCTAAAGATTTAGAGCTGACTGGACAAATATAAAGGATGTCAAAAACAGTGACCGCTGACATGCCATTCAAGGCACATGGAAGAGAGCTCAGGCTTGAATGCCTCTAAACTGCTCATTGGTAAGATCAGCTATCAGCGAGACGCAGTGTAAGTCAGCATTATTCACTGAGCCTGCTATGACCTTAAAATCATTGCTCCTGGGGCATGTTCATCCACCAATTAGTTTATATGCTCACTGGAAATCCACTGCTCAGTAAAAGCATCGGCCTCTCATTCCACGGTGTTGATGAAGTGTGTGTGATGGCTTTCTCTTCACAGCCTCACCCCGAAAGCTGACCCGTCTCAAGCTGAAGCATTCATGTACTCCTGAGTTATCATGGTCTTTTGGTACTTTACTTAAAAACTATCATAGTTTAGCTTACTTGACCAATACATATGTTAGAGTGGCCAGTAAAGGACATAGGTAAAACCAGTAAAAATCAGAACAGAATTTTCCTTGAAAGGAGAAAAATCATGAGTAGTAACTCCTCTCTAAGATTTATTAAGAAAGATTAAATATCAGAATCCCTCTTACAAGTTTTTTTTTTTAGTTTAGATGTTTATTAATACTGTTGGAAGAAGAAATTTCTTTGCTGTCCTTCAGCAATTATTAATTAGCACTAATCTGCCAAGGCTATGTTTCTAAAATGTGAAAGAAAGAAATTATTCAGCCTGAGGAAGAGCGAGACCCCATCTCTACTAAAAACAGAAAAAATACAGTATTCACAGGCAGCGAAACAGGCAGGCATGGAGGGCCAGCTTTTCCTACATGCAGGCCCCTCAGAGCTAACTGTGAGAATTGACTGTGTACAGATTTCAGCATACTTGGGGGTGTCTCAGAACCAATCCTCCGTGTATACCAAAGGACAACTGTATTCACCAGGCACGACAAACTAAATAAATAAGCAGTGTGTAAATAAATCTTGTAATAAAATTTCGAGTGGAAAAAATCAAGAAACAGAAAATAATCTCTAGCACAATACCACTTATATAAATTTAAAATACATACCCCAAACAACAGAACGAATTTTATAAGACTACATTAAAACAAACAGACAATTAAATAAAGGAGTGAGGCAGCCATGCAGGGACCAATTGATGATAGTGTGGGACACACCAAAAAGTGGAGTTACTCAATGTTCCATCAAAGGTCATAGACTGGGGAGAAAGGGGCGGGGGGGGGGGGGTGGGGGGAAGGATTATTTTCCAAAAATACTTGCTGCCCCTACCTAGAAAAGTATTATACTTTTCTGCTCTACTGACCACAGGTATGGCCATGTAAATTGCTCTGGCCAATAAGATGTGAAAACAAAATTGCTGAGACTCAGTCTGTGGTTTATGTGTCTCTTTTCTATCTACTACAACTGTTCCAGAAGTTTGCTGCATCATCCTGGGTCCCAGATTGAAGATAACATGGAACACAGCCACATTAAACTGTAACATAAAGGAAACAATGGTGTTGTAAACCAGGGAAATTGGGGGTGGGCTGTTTGTGACTGCCACATAACAAATGGACCAGCCCCTCATCCCACTATGACGATCTCATTCACATATATCCACATGGTCATTAAATCTCTGCCAGGTTTATCTAAAACTACTGTGTCCACAAATTTGATGACTTTTCGGCGGGGGGAGGGGTGGAGAGTCATAGAAAATACAGCTCTTATCATTAAGGATATTTTAAAAGAATTACATAAATTAGAGGAGAATAAAAGGAATCACTTAACTGAGAAGCACACTCAATAATGAAGTATAAAATGTGAGTCTTAACCCTACTCTCCCTACTCATTTGCCAGATGTCCTAAGCCAAATCTTTTGACTACTATGAATTTGTTTCCTTATATGAAACTTAAAGAAACTTATCTAAACTCTCAGTTTTTTCCAATTCTGAGGTTTCATGTTTCCATAACACAGTAATATATATGCATCTATATATCATATATCTACTAAATAAAAATCCAAGTTTATACCGAGATAAATTAGAATTATTTACTCTTGTTCTAAATGGTTCAATATACTGAAATTTTGTTCACATAAACTTGTCAGGTATATGAGTTACATTACATAAAGAACACCTGGGTAATCCAGTATCAACTGTCTTCATAACTGCTAAACCAGAAAAAGATTAAGCAAAAGCCCACATGTGAAAATCATCAGTATAAACGTATGACGACAGTAAAGACACATATGTGGCCGCACCTTGTGAATATAATGAGGAAAGACAGAAGGTAAGCTTCAGATAAAGATGGTGACTGATGAAGGCCTCGGCACTGGACTAAGATGCATGATATGGTACCATGGCCCTGTGGCAGCACAACACAGTACACCAGGTGGCAGATGACAGAGACAGAAGGTGGCCGCTAGGTCTGAACCTGGAGGGTTGACATGAATGACAGTGCAAGGGAACACCAAATCCTGGAGGCTCTGAGAGTGAACACGAGGAATCAACACCACTGAACTCAACACATAATTGGCACTCAATAAATAACTGCTGACTTAAAATCAGAGCCTATAATCTTTCAACTAAGATTTTATTTTCGCCAAATATTCACAAATCAAACATGAGCATCAACTTACTAATGGATTATATTGCCAAGACCTTCTATCTTCAGGTAAATATTACCTCCCATGAGATTAAGAGCCCCAAAAAACCATTTGAAGCTTTTTCTAGCACCTGGCAAAGAACAGGGTGTACACAGGAACCAGCTTATTAATGTCAGCAAAGGCGTCCTACACCTCCTCCTGCCCTCTTGCTAATGACCCACATCATCCCAGTCCTACTCCACAACTATCATGCTTGATACTCTTATATACTCAGAAATTTATGTGTAAGAGAGAAATACAGCCTGAAAGAGGAGAAATTTGTGCATATTTGGCACTTACTCATAATTTACTTCCTATCTAGAAACCTCTTTTAGAGAGGGACATTCTGTTACCTTCAACTCTTTTTTTAGTCTCTCTATCTTCACACAGGTGAGTGGTGCTTTGGAATTCATCCTGTTTCAATCCATCTCCTCTTCACACAGTGATGCATGACCTGTCCCTCCCTGCCTCTAGCCATCAGTGACTTCTCTCATTTCCAACACATGCAGCCTTTGTTTGGATGGTTTCACATCTGAGGAAAATCAATTTAGCACTTAATTTTTAACTATCCTATATACTTTTGTTTGTTTGGGTTTTTTTAGGTCAACTTGCGAGAGCATTTGCAGTGATTGTTTGGTAAGATAGAGGATAAGGATGTTTTCTCAGATTATCAAAGTTTTATAGAAGGAAGCAAGTTATGGGATGATTCAAAGTAGTCTAACATTTCAGAAAGTGGAGAAACCAGTGGATGAGACTAACATGGACTCAATGCTAATCAACATATTGAAATTCACAGTAGCATGTGGCCTGTAATACTGCTCTAAGTATTTTACCTTTACCTTTCTAGGGAACATATTATTAGAGGGAGGCAATGAAAGGTAGTTTAAAAGATCTTCTTGGTCTGTCCTTCAGATGACTGTAGACCCCACCTGACATCTTGAATGCAATCTCATGTGAGAACCTACGCCTGAATCATACAGTTCTGTTCTCTTGGGTTACTGGCTCCCAAATTTGTATAAAATAATAAACACTTATGGCTGTGGCTTGTTTAAGCCACTAAGCTCTGGGATAATTTGCTCTGCAGCATCATATGACTTATACACTCTACAACTTCCCCTTATATTTCACTGGCCAAAATGTGTCACAAGGCTAAGGGAATCTGCACAGTATTTTTACTGGGCACATTCTTACCCTGAACAAAATTGAAGGTCTAGTTTTATTATTCTTCAAATCAGTCTTCTCTGTAAAACTTAGTCTTGTAGTTGCAGCAAGCTATTTCAGAAACCATTAGATTAAACTGGCTTCAGCTTACAACAGACAGTTTCAGCAGCCAGGCCTGTACAGAATTATATTCTGGAGCAGTGTTTTGTGTGCTGAGTGCTTTCCCCCGGGCTTTCCCCCTCTGTTTTAGTTGGGTATGGCAAGAATGACCCAATTCGTGTCATTAATGTTTGCAATGGAAATGTTGTTTTTATTTTTTTGGAAAAAGTCGCCTAACATTCATAAAATTCTGTAATAAATTATTAATTAGGTGGTTTATGCATACTTAGAACATAATACAGTATTCAAGAGTAGATAAAAATCATGTGTTGAGAACAAATGGGAAGTGTCAGAGTCTCTTTCATGCCCCTAACCTTGGCCTTGACTTTTCAAAATTTTTAACAGTGACTTAAAAACATAAAAGGTATGCCTATCAAATGCTCATGTGACACATCTGGGAATGATACATATAATAACAGAATCAAAATTTTAAATGATCTTGACAGCTTATAATACTGTCATTCATACATCCCGTGATTCTAAGAAATTATTTCACAAATTTAATTTCTATCTCCTCAAAAAAAAAAAAAAAAACTAAATTCCTCAAGATAGGACTGAATCTCATACTCTTTCACAATCTCTGGTATCCAACATAGTTGGATAAAATACCATAGAGGTATTTTATCAGTATTAAAATAATTAAGTTGAACTGTATCCAGTACAAGTGTAGAAAAGTTTAGAACAGATCAATTACCTATGCAACATAATATTCTCTTACTTTTCCTCCAGGTCATAACTATCATCTATCTCCTTCAAAGACCTCTTCAAAGTGAAATTTTTCCAACCTACCCTTCCTGAGCTGTCTTTGGCCCTCAAAAGAAAGGCTGCAATAGAAAAAATTTTAGGAGATACTTAAAAGCCTCTGCATCTTTTCTTAATATTTTCTTTGCTGCAGAATTATGCCCAGTCTGTGCCATGAGACTTTAAGCCCACTAGGCAGCTTCAATAGCGTTTGAAAGCGTTTGCCATACACAGGAGCTGAGGAGAGATGCGCACCGCCTTTGAAGAGCTGCACAACATAACATTTTCTTGTTACAATTCAATATCACTGCAGCAAGATAAGCACACCCCATAGTCTAATTTAACAGACACGAAGAAGTCAAGCTCTATTGTTCCATGTCACAGCCAGCCAGCCCTGCATGATCAACCTTTATTCTTTCCCGGCTTCATTATGAGGATGATGCCTTTCAACTGTGGTGACTAAACCTGTTAAACTACAAAGCAAGAAATTTATAGAACCTTTATAAGAGTAATACTGAACAGCTTAAATGTAAAACCTACAATTAAATTCCAAAACTAAGCACTTCACCCCCAAGAAAATGCTAAGTAGTTCTTCAGCAATATTCCTGATTTACATACCCCTAAGCTGACAGGACTTATATACATACATGCTGCAGTGATATTAATAGTAATTTTTTCAAGTAATGTTCAATATAAAACATGGTAATATTAACCCATGCATTACAAAACTAATAAGTTTTCCCTTAGCATACCAGGGACAGGAGCTATGCTTTTTCATTTTCAAAAAGCCTCCTTTGTCAGATGAAAAGCCCTGAGAGTACAATATTTCAGTAGAGTTCAGCGTTAACAATGGATACGCCATTAGATTACCGTACAAGTGAATAAAGCACCAAACGATACCAACATTTTTTCACACTTTAGATTTTGATGTGAAATGAGTCTAATTATTTATTCATAGACTTTTTCTCTAAGGAGTTCAAAGCACCATATTTTAAATCTTCAAACACATATTTCCCAAGCTCTAAAATCTACCAGGTAGGACAGAAGAACATGTGGCAGGGAAGGAGATAAAGAAAAGCAACATGCAGGAAAAAAGCCTGGTTGGAGGGATACAAATACGTTTCAAACACGAGACAGTGTATTTTATTCATTCATTTATTCATTCAGTCATTCAAATAGTTATTGAGCACCTGTTACGAGTCTAGGTCTGTGCTAGATATTAAGGATATGAAAACAGTCCCTGGTCCCAGTAGCTCCTAGGAGAGAGGGACGGCAAATATTCGAGATGATAATTATGATATGTACCAAGTGCTAAAACAGGACCAAGTAAGTACTGAGGGAGGACAAGGGAAGGAACCCCTGGCCTGAAGGAATTTGGAAAGGCTGTAACCACAGATAGTATTTCAGTTGTAATTAAAAAGACACAAGTAGAAGTCTTTCAGAGAATTAAGGAAGAACCTTCAGAGGAAGATGTAATGACTCTTGAAATATAAGGAATTATTTGTAAGTTTGACCTACCCAGGGAGAAATATGGCTTAGTGGCAAGAGATGACATTTAGTGCCTAAAAAATATAGGTTTCCAAGTCTGTTCTGTGAAGAACTATGTGAATGCCATAGCAACTTGGCACTAGACTAATCAAAGCAAAATGAACACATATGAAAAATTAATAAAAATGTATATACTGAATATACTTCATTTTGGTTTATATGTATGTAGTTTTGTTACTTGCATATATGGGCCACACACACACCCCTCTATGAGAAATTATAACCAATGCTGTGGAGCCTCTGACCTGCCCTCCCCTAAGGGGATGCTTTAGCAAGGCAATCAGAATAGCTGAGTGACGTACATACCCTGCTCTCATTCAACTCATTTACATGTTTTTTTTCTCTCTTAGATTGGAGACTTTCTTGGGTAAAGAAGAATATTAGGGCCAGATTCTGCTAATGCTTTTTATACTCAAGTTGCTACCAGAACATCCAATCAGTAGCAAGAGACCTAATGCTTCTCAACTTGAACTTCTGCCAACTTGAAGGCCAGCCTAACATCTTTTTACTAAAGTATTATGGGGCATCCTCCCCCATCGATCCCTTATATAGCTGCATGCAGAAGAAAAGCAACAAACACAAAACATAGCTTAAGTCTTAGAAGTCCAGATAAAAGAGGATGCTATCTGTGCCTTTACATAATATTATTTCAAGTATATAAAGCTACCATGTCAAAATGCACAGAAAACCTGTGGCTCAATATAGAATAGATATAAAAAGACAATAATGATTTACACCCATAAATTTCCAAATTCACCTTCTGCAGTAAAACTAGGTGATATGAGGAGAATACATACTTACAGAGTGATAAGGCAGAAGATCAAGTACGTTCTAACTGGGAATTCCATCTATGTATATCAATTTACCAAATTAAAAGATAAATGAAGACATTCTATTACTGTATGTTGGGTTTTAAAAAAAAGAAAAAATCAAGAGATGGTTAACCTTAAACTTGCTTTTGTATACAGTTAACCATGTATATTTCATGAACGTGCATGTTACTCTTGGTACCATTCCATAAACCATGGGGGAAGCAAAGATACAGACTTTGTTCCTAAGACTCATCTACTTTCAAGCTTGATGACACAGGCTGAGGATTGAGACCTTGGAAGCATCATTCTGAGCCTATAATTCACCCAGCAACACTGATGTAGACAAAGTATTAGTCATAATTTAAAGGTCAAATAACTTTCTAATCTTGACAAGGAGAGAATAACTCTTTATTTTCCAGCAAGATAAATTAAAAGGCATGAACTTCAAGCATACAAACACCTGAAACTGGAAAAGAAACTTGAATATAAACATGTACTGAGTCACAAGAAAAGTATTCTGACAGCAAATACAGCAAGTAAGTGAGGAAAAAGTGGTAAGTAAGTGGAACCAAAGGAGTATCTTAAGGGGGAGAATATGACCTACTAGGTGAATCCCTGAAGTGCTGGTCAGGAAGACACAAAGCATAATACTAACATTCTTCTTGTGATGTGGATTCAAGTTAGTAGAAAAGGCAAAGCTAATTCAAACAAGTCATTTTCAGAAGAAAAGAGAAAACAGAGATTAAGAGATGAATGGAGATATCTGACTACCCAAAGTAAAAGAGGAATTCTGTGAAAAAATAATACCAGGCTATTCAAAATGGATAATGAGAGAAAAATAAATAAAGGATCAAAAGTTCTATAACTAAGATCAGTATTAGTAGCATAGGATTCTAAAGAGTATGTGATCTTCTGTGGAAAATACATGTCTTAAAAGTAGAATTGTCTTAATAGATGCCTCTGATAGAAATACTCTATATCTTCCTGGTCAGTGTGGTAGCCACAAGCCACATGTGGCTAGTGAGCTCTTGAAACATGCCTAGTGGACCAAGGAGCTAAAGTTTTCATTTAACTTATTTAAACTTAATTTTATTTTAATTAAAATTTAAATGTAGGCTCAGTGCCCATAGCATAGTGGTTATGGCACCAGTAACATACACTGAGGCTGGCAGGTCTGAAATCAGCCCAGGCCTGCTAAACAACGACAACTGCAACAAAAGAAATAGCCAGGTGTTGTGGCGGGCACCTGCAGTCCCAGTTGCTTGGAAGACTGAGGCAAGAGAATTGCCTAAGTCCAAGAGTTTAAGGTTGCTGTAAGCAGTGATGCCATGGCACTCTACTAAGGGCAACACAGTAAGACTCTGCCTCAAAAAAAAAAACAAAAAAATTAAATGTACAAAGCCCTGGAGTTGGAGGCTACCATATTGGATAGTGCAGCTGAAGACTTAAAAAGT
Organism: Galagoides demidoff; assembly: GCA_963574575.1. Taxonomy (NCBI): domain Eukaryota; kingdom Metazoa; phylum Chordata; class Mammalia; order Primates; family Galagidae; genus Galagoides; species Galagoides demidoff. The sequence continues at coordinate 71,105 of CAUYQV010077576.1, forward strand.
TTGTGGGGCGGCGCCTGTGGCTCAGTGGGTAAGGTTCCAGCCCCATGTACCAAGGGTGGCGGGTTCAAACCCAGCCCCAGCCAAACTACAACAACAACAACAACAACAACAAAAACAACAAAATAGCCAGGAGTTGTGGTGGGTGCCTGTAGTCCCAGTTACTTCGGAGGCTGAGGCAAGAGAATTGCCTAAGCCCAGGAGTTAGAGGTTGCTGTGAGCTAGTGATGCCACAGCACTCTACCAAGGGTGATAAAGTGAGACTCTGTCTCTAAAAGAAAAAAAAAAAAGGTTTGTGTATCTGTAACAGCTAAAACAGTGGGGAAAGTACATGCTATGAATTCAAGACCTTGGTTTCAAATCCCAGCACGACCTTAACTAGCATGGTACATTGTGCAATCCGAATGTCAGGTTTTTCATTCAAAAATGAGAGTAGGTTGGGCGCAGTGACTCACACTGTAATCCTACCACTTTAGGAGGCCAAGGCAAGAGGATCACTTGAGCCCAGCAGTTCAAGGCCGCAGTGAGCAATAGTCACACCACTGCACTCCAGCCTGGGTGACACAGTAAGACCCCATCTCAAGAAAATAAAATAAAAAATAAAAAGGGTAAGACTGCATTTTCTGGGTGGCACCTGTGGCTCAGTGAGTAGGGCGTCGGCCCCATATACCAAGGGTGGTGGGTTCAAACCTGGCCCCGGCCAAACTGCAATAAAAAAAAAAATAGCCAGGCATTGTGGCAGATGCCTGTAGTCCCAGCTACTCGGGAGGCTGAAGCAAGAGAATCTCCTAAGCCGAGGAGTTGGAGGTTGCTATGAGCTGTGACACCACGGTACTCTACCGAGGGTGATAAAGTGAAACTCTGACTCTGAAAAAAAAAAAGACTGCGTTTTCTATAACTTCCAAGAACAATCCTATGTATGATTTCCCTGAGGTTCCTGAGGTAACTTTAGAGAAGAAGAGTCCAGTTTGGCTTTCAGAACCGTAGAAATCAAATCCTCAAGGAAACTGTGGGCTACATTAGAATCATGGGACCCGATGACACAGCATCCCAGCAAACCTCTCCCATTCCCTCCCAACTCAGCACCCTTCCCTTCTAACCACTCCCCATTCTCATTCTGGACTATACCATGAGAAGCCTTTTCCCATGACGTGGAGGCATTGCCAGAAAAGATGAGAAAATGGAGACTGCCAATGAGACCTTTGCCTGCAATTAGAAACACTGACCTGAGGAGGTCCATCCAGAAACTTCTGTTGTTGACTCCTGACATTCCCTGACTTACAGCACTCATAAGCCCAGAGAAAGGTTTCAGATGGATGTAGGAACTCCCAGAATCTTGGTATTTCTAGAATCCAGTATCAGCAGAAACAATGTGAGGGGAATCTACCAGAACCAACTCTACTAACAGAAGTTTTTCCATACAAAGGAACCAAAAGAGGTGCTACATGGCAAGGAAGTGGAACAGTAGCTAGAGTGGAAATGAGGTCAGGAGAGAATTTTTTTTTTTTTTTTTGGACAGAGAGTGTCACTATGTTGCCCTCCATGGAATGCTTGGCATCACAGCTCACAACAACCTCAAACTCTTGGGCTTAAGCGATTCTCTTGCCTCAGCCACCCAAGTAGCTGGGACTATAGATGGCTGCCCCAGTGGCCAGCTTTTCTGTTGTTGCAGTTGTCATTATTGTTTGGCTGGGGCCAGGTTCAAACCTGCCAGCCTTGGTGTATGTGGCCAGCGCCCTACCCACTGAGCTATGGGCGTTGCTGGGAGAGAATTATTTTTAACAAGGAAAGTGCTATAACATGTTTGTTTGCTAACAGAAATGATTCCACAGAGAAGGAGAAATCAAGGATGTGGGAAGTAAGATTTAAGTGCAGGATAACATCACTGGGATGACAAAGAGAAGGAGCTAGGCAGGTACACAGAAATAACCTCGTATTGACCCGGTGAGAGTTTTTAATGCTTTAAACCAGCTGATGATGGTTTTAATTTGTGGCTCCAAAAGGCAGTTAGGGAAAAAAAAGTTAGTGGTTTCAAGCAATGGAGCCAAGAAAAGATAGTTTTTTGTTTGTTTAATTTTCTTTTATTGTTTGGGATTCACTGAAGGTACAAAGAATTAGGTTACACTGATTGCATGTGTTAAATAAAGTCCCTCCTATAATTGTGTCCTGCCCCCAAGAGATGTGCCATACACCGTGACCACCCACCCCCTTCCGCCTCCCTTCTCCCCACTTGCTCATTCCCCTACCTCCCCTTATATTAGCTCATCTACTGCCTTCATATTAAAATAGCATACATTGGATTATTGCTTCTCCATTCTTGTGATGCTTTACTAAGAAGAACGTCTTCCACCTCTATCCAGGTTAATACACAAGATGTAAGGTCTCCATCTTTTTTAGTGGCTGAATAGTATTCCATGGTAAAAATATACAACAGCTTGTTAATCCATTCCTGGGTTGGTGGAGCATTTAGTTTGTTTCCACATTTTGGTGATTGTAAACTGAGCTGCAATAAACAGTCTAGTACAAATGTCCTTATAATGAAAGGATTTTCTTTTTCCTTCTGGGTAGATGCCTAGTAATGGGATTGCAGGATCAAATGGGAGATCTAATTTGAGTTCTTTGAGGATTCTCTATACTTCCTTCCAAAAAGGTTATATCACTTTGCAGTCCCTCCTACAGTGTAAAAGTGTTCCCCTCTCTCCACATCCATGCCAGCATCTGCAGCTTTGAGACTTTGTGATGTGGGCCATTCTCATCAAACTGGGGTTAGGTGATCTCTTGGGGTAGTTTCTCTCATGATTAGGGATGATGAGCATTTTTTTCATATGTTTGTTAGCCATTCATCTGTCTTCTTTAGAAAAGGTTCTATTCATCTCTCTTGCCCAGTGATATATGAGATTGTTGGCTCTTTTTTTGTGGATTAATTTGAGTTCTCGGTAGATCCTAGTTATCAAGCTTTTGTCTAATTCATAATATGCAAATATATTTTCCCATTCTGAAGGCTGTCTTTTTCTTTTGGTTGTTGTTTCCTTAGCTGTACAGAAGCTTTTCAGTTTAATTAAGTCCCATTTGTTTATTTTTGGTGTTGCAATCGCTACAGCAGTCTTCTTCATAAAATCTTTCCCCAGGACAATATCTTCACGTGTTTTCCCCACACTTTCTTTGAGGATTTTTATTGTTTCATGCCTTATATTTAAATCTTTTATCCATCTTGAATCAATTTTTGTAAAGGGTAAGAGGTGAGGGTCCAATTTCAGTCTTTTACATGTTGCTATCCAGTTCTCCCAACACCATTTATTGAATAGGGATTCTTTTCCCCAGTGTATGTTCTTGTTTGGTTTATTAAAGATCAGGTGGCTATAAGATGTTAGTTTCATCTCATGGTTTTCTATTTGGTTCCAAATGTCAATGTCTCTATTTTTGTGCCAATACCATGCTGTTTTGATCACCATATAGTTAGTTTTAATTACAGTTGTTCATTCAGCACCTGTCCCTTTGCTCCAGTCATCACTCTGATGAAAATAATCACAACAATTATAGAATAATTTGGTGAGTAAAAACACCATGAGGTTACCAAAAGAAGGGCACCAACCAAGCTTGGGGTGAGGATGAGGGGACACCATGCTCAACTGCCTAGAAGGGGTGGCACCTAATCTGAGTTGAAGGGGGCAGCAAATAAAAAAAGATAATCCTATGTGACAGTCAAGACAAGAAAAAGGACATCCGAATAGTTTAGTGTTCCAGAAGGATAATGTGTAAAGATGGAAAAGGTGAGAAATCAAACTGAAGACAAGTGGGGAGCGTACTTTTAAGGAACTCTATACCCTACTGGAAGTCTGACTTTGTGACACTTGTTAATATCTCTTAAACTTCAGCAATATTAAATTGATAAATGAGGAAAAAAACTGAAGACTACTCTGATTGTTCACATCAATAATTTTTGTTAATTTTAATTTTTATGTATAAGCACAAGTATAACCTCCTTATAGTTACAGCTTCTATACAACAGTGAAACCAAAACAAGTTTACAAACTAAAGACAAAATTTTAAAGCCAATTAAATTCGAACTGAGGTCCTCAATTTAATGTGATGCAGAATGTTGTTTTCTTGAAGTTACTTCACTGATACCAGATTTCATAGTAGGAAGATGGAAGTCTGGTGTTCTATTTGAGGAGGAGTATTGAAAGGGTTGGTTATGGGCATGAACTTTGGAGCCAGACTGCTTGAGTTCAAATCCCAGCTTCCCATTTACCAGCTGAGTGACCTTGATCTAGCTAAGAAATTACTTAACCTGTTGGTGCCTTAGTTTCTTCATGAAGGTAAAAGCATCTTCTTCAAAGAGTTACTGCCAAGGTAATTAAGAATTAATACCTTAATGAATGACAGCTAATGGAAAGAGCTTAGAACAATGTAACAATAAAAAACTAAATTTTAGCTATCTATATTCTCAGCTTCAATATAGGGGGCAGAAAAACAAAAGTGAATCTGGGGAGGAGATAGCATTAAAAAACAGATTGGTGAATCTGGGGAGGAGATAACATTAAAAAACAATAACAAAAAAGACCCAAAGTCCACAAAATCAGAAATCTGGAGTAGCAAGAGTTCTCTAAACCCTATTGGGTCAGACCTTTTAACTGTATTGACTAACAATGGTACAGTAGATAAATCCTGAAAATAATGCAATGTAGGCAAATCCTTTAAAGTTTTATATCTCGTACTGGGCTATACCCGGCCATGATTTTCACGTTTCTGACCACTCATCACATGGTCACGTTCCAGAGACAAAATACAGAAAACATAAATGAACTTCAAAAATTCCACAAGTTGGCTTTAATAAACACTATAAAATATCACCACCACCCTGCCAGATTCACTTAGCATGATTTTGAATTTTGTTTTAAAAATAACACAACTCTGTGTGTGTGTGTGTGTATGTGTATGCATACAATAGGGGAAATTAAAGAGAATTCAGAATTTTTTTTTTTTTTTTTTTGAGACGGAGCCTCAAGCTATCCCCCTGGGTAGAGTGCCATGGCATCACAGCTCACAGCAACCTCCAACTCCTGGGCTCAAGCGAGTCTCCTGCCTCTGCCTCCCAAGTAGCTGGGACCAC
>CAUYQV010077577.1:0-20071 GCA_963574575.1 Galagoides demidoff
AGGCAAGAGAATCACTTGGGTGCAAGAGTTTGAGGTGGCTGTGAGCTATGATGCCCCAGCACTTTACCAAGGTTAACAATATAGGCATAGATGGCACATTTCTTAAACAGAATGAAGCTATCTATCACAAACCCACAGCTAATATTTTAATGAATGGAGTAAAACTGAAAGCTTTTCCACTTAGAACTGGAACCAGACAAGGTTGTCCTCTGTCACCATTACTATTCAACATAGTGCTGGAAGTCAATACAATTAGGCAAGACAAGGAAATAAAGGGCATCCAAATGGGAGCAGAGGAGGTCAAACTCTCCCTCTTTGCTCACAATATGATCTTATACTTAGAGAACCCCAAAGACTCAACCACAAGGCTCCTGGAAGTCATCAAAAAATATAGTAATGCCTCAGGATATAAAATCAATGTCCACAAATCAGTAGCCTTTATATACACCAATAACAACCAAGACATGAGGCTAATTAAGGACATAATCCCCTTCATCATAGCTCCAAAGAAAATGAAATACCTAGGAATAGATCTAACAAAAGAGGTGAAGGACCACAATCAAGAAAATTATCAAACCTTAAGAAAAGAAATAGCAGAGGATATTAACAAATGGAAGAACATACCACGCTCATGGCTGGGAAGACTCAACATTGTTAGAATGTCTATACTTCCCAAAGCAATCTACAGATTCAATGCCATCCCTATTAAAATACAATTTGTACTTTCAAGACTTGGAAAAAACAATTCTTCATTTTGTATGGAGTCCATCTCAAAAACAAATAAAAAAAAATTAGGCAAAGGACCTGAACCATCAGACCTTTCTTTCAAAGAAGGTATACAAATGGCCAATAAGTATTTGAAAAGGTGCTCAAGATCACTTATCACCCGGGAAATGCAAATCAAAACCTCAATGAGATATCACTTCACATCTCGCAGGATAGCTATTATCAAAAATACAGAGATAACAAGTGTTGGTGAGGATGTGTAGAACAGGGAAGCTCTGTGCACAGTGGTGAGGAATGGAAATTGGTATAGCCATGATGAGAAAAAGTAAGCAGCATCCTCAAAAAATTAAAAATAGAACTACTATATGATCCAGCCTTCTCACTTCTGGGTACATATCTGAAGGAAATAAAATCAATTATCTCAAAAGGATAATAGAACCTCCACATTCACTGTAGCATTATTTATTGAATGAAAGTGAGAGTCCAAGTATCTCTAAGAGGTAGAAACATTCATCTATTGACAGATTAATGGATAAAGAAAATGTGGCGCACACACACACACACACACACACAAAGAATATAATTCAGCCATAAAAAGATAATCCTATCATTTGTGACAACATGGGTGAACCCTGAGGACGATATGTTAAGTAAAATAAATCATACAAAGATAAATTCTGTACGAGTCTACTTATGTGTGGAATCTAAAAGTCAAACTCACAGACACAGACATGGTTTAGTGATAGAATATGACAGAATAGTGATAACCGGGAGTTGGGGAACGGGTAAAATGGGGAGGCATTGGTCAAAGGGTACAAATTTCCATTTACAAGACAAGTAAGTTTTGGTGATCTGATGTACATTATGATGACTACAGTTAAAAACTGTATTTTGTATTTAAAATTTGCTAAGAAAGTAGGTCTTAAGTATTCTTATCACACACATGGGTACCTGTGAGGTGACAGATATATTAACTAACTTGATGGTGGCAATGGTTCATTTCATAATACATATACAGGGTGTCCATAAAGTTCATGTGTAATTTAAAAAAGTTTAACAGGTGTATAACCAAAAGACCAAAAATCACTTTGTAACAAAGATATCTGCACCAGATTGTTCATTGCAGCTCAATTCATAATAGTCAAGTCATGGAAGAAGCCCAAGTGCCCATCAACCCATGAATAGATTAATAAATTGTGGTATATGGACTATTATCTAGCCTTAAAAAAAGATGGAGACTTTACCTCCTTTATGTTTAAATGGATGGAGCTGGAACATATCCTACTTACTAAAGTATCTCAAGAATGGAGGAAAAAGTATCCAATATACTCAGTACTATTATAAAATCAATTTATAATCACTCACACTTTCATATGAAGAATAGATCACTATTCTTCAACTATGGCCCAGGATGAAGGAGGGAGCATGGGAGTGGAGGGGAGAGGTCAGATAGAGGGAGGGTGAATAGAGGGTTCACACCTATGGTGCATATTGCAAGGGTACATGTTGGATCTATTAAGTATAAAGTATAACTCTCTTAACATAATAATTAAGTAAATGAGTTGAGGGATATATTAACCAGTATGATGTAAGCATTTCAAATTGTATATGAAATCAGCACATTATACCCCATAAATGTATTTAATGTATACATGATCTACCTCCTTATGATTTAATAAGAAAAATAAATAAATAAATAGTTTAAGATAGTAAATTGCACACAAACGTTAGGGACATCCTGTATTTCTCAAATCATCATTGTCTGTGCATATACCATAAAGTAATACAATTTCATTTGTTCATTATACCTCAATAAGTTGGAAAACACATTAAACTCCCCCCAAACAAATGATTTACCATCTAATCAATAATTACTAAATATGAAAAGATGCAAGAAAATACGACTCATAACCAAGAGAAAAATCAGTCATTAGAAACATACCCCCAAATGATAGCAATGATGGAATTATCAGACGCTAACTTTAAAATCATGTCAACATAAAGAAGAGAAAAAGGGGTTGGGTGCAGTGGCTTATGCCTCTAGCACTCGGGGAGTCCCAGACGGGCAGATCACTTGCCTCAGGAGTTCTAGACCAGCCTGAGGAAAACAGCAAGACTCCTTCTCTACTAAAAACAGAAAAACTAGCCAGGTGTTCCAGCAGGAGTCTGTAGTCCCAGCTACTCCGGAAGCTGAGAAATGAGGCTCACTTCAGTCTAAGAACTTGAGATTGCTGTGAGCTATGATGATGCCATTGCACTCAACCCCAGGGCAACAGAGTGAGACTCTGTAAATAAATAAATAAATAAGGAAACAAGTAAGACTAAAGGGATAAACAGTATCTGACATAAAAATTCACGAGCTGGTATTAATGACAGCTGAGATACAGAAAAGACCAAGGAACATAAAATCACAGCAAAAGTAACTACATACATTGTAACCAAAAAAAGTTAAATAACTGGAAATTATTGAAAGAAGAAAGAAAGCTGAAAAATAATGCCTGAATTTTTCCAAACTCGGATTAAAAACAATAAATGCACAGATCTTAGTATGTAAATGAATCCAAACAAGATGAAAATTCATATTCATGCAAGAAAGCGCAAAACATAGAAAGTCAGAGCAAACCGAAATTATTAAAAAAAAAAATCAGTGATAAAGAGAAGATCTTTACAACATTCTGAGAAAAACAAAACATTACATACAGTATGTATGTGAGGAAAACTTGAAAGCTAGGGAAAGAGCAACTGGAATGGAGCAGGGAAAACAATCACTAGGTTCACAAAGGCAAAAATATCTCCTTGCCCTCCCCAGGCAAAATGAAAAGATCTCCTAAAAGAATACGGCATCCAGCTGATGCCCACAGCTCAGTGGCTAGGGCGCTGGCCACATGCTCCACGGCTGTTGGGTTTGAACCCAGTGCGGGCCTGCTAAGAAAAAAAAATACGGCATCCAATAAAGTCTTCAAAAATACTCCCTCAACAGTGCAGCAATATTAGTGACAGAACAAAGGTTATTCCAGACTAGTCTAACCAAGCTTAAAAGCAATCCTCGACAGGATCATGTTGTTTATACATAAGAACAATGTCTACAAATATACGGTTGAGTTCCCCAAGTTCCAGCATCCAACAATATGAAATTCAATGTCTGGCATCCAATAAAAAATTATCAGACATAAAAAGGAAAATACAACCTGTAACTAGAAAGATACTCAGTGAATAGAAATAGACAGAAAAAGTCACAGATGATAGAATACGATGAAAAAATAGCTATTAAAAATATAGGCTAACAGTTCAAGGTAGAGGGAAGCATAACAGGTGGAAGACACAGTTCATGTCCCAAATCAAACTCTAAGAAAGGAAAAATATACTGGATGAATAACAGACACGCCATGTTAGACACTGGATAAGAACATTCTGGTAAGCTTACAGACATGGAGAAAAATCTAAAATTAAAGACAGAGAAATGACAAAAAATAATGAATAGGACTTCATTGGCAAACAGAGACAGCATTAATTTGTCTTATACATACACGCACACACATATATATGAGTGGATTCTCAGGATAGGACAAGAGAAATGAGAGAAAAGAAAACAAAATACTTAAAGAATAATATCCAAAAATTTTCTGAAGTGAATGAAAATGAAAATTATACGCCTATAGATCCACAAAGACTTAAAAAAAAAAAAAAAAGCAAAGAAATGTTAAAAAAAAAACCAAACCCAGGCACATAATAATCAAACACCTGAGAGAGAGTGATAAAGAGAAAAGCTTAAAAGCAGCCACAGAAGGCAAAGGACCAAGACAAGAATGAGACCAGACTCCGTGTCAGGAGTAACCAGAAGAGAATGGAACAACAGGCTCGGTGCCTGTGGCTCGATCGGCTAAGGCGCCAGCCATGTACACCTAAGGTGGCGGGTTCAAATCCCCAGCCTGGGCCCGCCAAACAACAATGATGGCTGCAACCAAAAAATGGCCAGGCGTTGTGGTAGGTGCCTGTAGTCCCAGCTATTTGGGAGGCGGAGACAGGAGACTCGCTTGAGCCCAGGAGTTGGAGGTTGCTGTGAGCTGTGATGCCATGGCACTCTGCCCAGGGGGACAGCTTGAGGATCCGTCTCAAAAAAAAAAAAGAATGGAGCAACATTTTTACAGAATGAAACATATCATTGGCAAATTGAAATTTTATACACAGCTAAAGTATCTTTCTAATCTCAGAGAAAAATAAAGCCTTTATTTGACATGTAGAAGGCTGATTCATCACCAGAGACACTGTACTATAATTGTTCAAGGAAACACTTCGGGTGGAGAGAAAATGACACCAGATGGCAAACCAAATCTTTACATAAAGAAAAGATTGAAAATGGTAACTATGTGGGTGAAGTGAAATTGATTTTCTCATGTTTTAAATCTCTTTAAAAGTTAATTGACTATTTAAATCTAAATAATGCAATATGGCATTTATAACATATATAAAAGTGAATGTATTATAACAACAGCCCAAAGCTCAAAAGAGGAAACCAAAGTGTACAGGTAAAAGGATCTTAGGGTAGACGTGAAATGGTCTAATATAGATTAAACATAAAATGGGGAAAATTAAATATGAGTTTGTAGTTAACAGCTATCCCACAATGAAATTTGTATTTCCAAAAAAACTTTCTTGTAAATTCTACCATCTCTTTAAAAAAGGAATACTAACAATTTTATCAAATATTTCCAGAAAATAGAAGAGAAGGGAATGAGGCCAGCATTATCTTAATACAAAACCAGACAAAGACATTACATGAAAGATAAATACAGATGAATATCCCTCATAATCATAGATGGAAAAGGATTAACAAAACTATCAAATCAAATCTAACAATATATAAGGATGATAACATATCATGATTAAGAGAGAGTTAATCTCAAGAATGAAGGACCAGTTTAACATTTGAAAAATCAGTCAATGCAATTTATCAAATAAATAAGTTACAAGGAAAAAACCACATAATCATCCTCAACTGAGGCAGAAGACGTTTTAGAAAAAGTCCATGTCCACTGATGGCAAAGTCTCTCAGGAATAGGAGAGAATTTCCCCAATTTGATAAAAAGCATACATGAAAAACTTAAGGTGCAAACATCACCTTGATAAGGAAAGACTCCATCGTTCCCTCTAAGACAGTGAACGCAACAGGGATGTTCACCACTTCTATTTGACAGTGTATTAAAGTTCCTAACCAGTGAGAGAGGCACAGACAAAGACACAAATGCCATATAGACCAGAATTCTGTAAAACTGATGCTATTCACAGACAGCAAGACTGTCTGCACAGACGTTTCAAAAAAATTTACAAACAACTGAGCTTAGGAGGGTTTATTGAATATGAGGTCAGTACACGAAAAATCAACTACATGCTGGCAACAAATAATTTTTAATAAAAAATAAGAGTATGTAAAGGCAAACTGAGAAAGTTGTCTAAGACCTCTATGCTGAAAACTACTAAGTGTTTCAATAGACATCAGACAGGACTATAAGTAAACAGAAAGACATACTATGTTTCTGGATTAGAAAATTCAATTTTATTAAGATGTCAGTTCTCTCCAAACTGATCTATAGACTCAATGCAATCACAAAGTTCCAGAAGGCACTTCTGGCAAAAATTAACAAGGTAATACTAAATTTAAATAGAAATACAAAAGGCATAGAAGAGCCAAAATGATACTGAAAAAAGAACAAATTTCTTCTTTATTTTGAAATATTCTCTAAAGTTAAGTCAGTATAGTACTGTTATAAAGAGATATACAGATATGAAACAGAACAGATGAAAAAGAAATACACCTATACCTACATGACAAAGTAATTTTCAACAAAGGTACCCAGTGCCCAGGTATTTCATTGGGGCAAAGAATAGTCTTTTCAACAAAAGACACTGAAATAACCATATGTCCATATGGAAAAAAGAAAAATGAACCTTGACTCACAGCTTATACTCTGTATAAAATTAACTTACAATATATCACCTACCTAAATGTAGTAGGTACAACCAAACGTTCTAGAAGAAAATACAGCCAGGCGCTACTCAGTAAGGGGAATGCCTTCTGAGAAATGTTATCATCAGGGGATTCCACATTGCTTCAACGCCACCAAGTTTACTTACACAAATCTAGAAGGCATTGTTTCTAACCTACGAACCAGGTTGCAGGGTGTCCAACCTGCTTTCTTTTGGGCTGCATAGTGGAAGAATAAGAGTCATCTTGGGCCACACGTTCAATACACAAATAGTAAGGAAAGATCCATGCATAATTTTCATGCTGACACCACAGATAAGCAAAAAAAAAAATCCTCACAAAATCAGGATGCCACGTGTAACCACATTACTGCATACAGTATGTTACTGTATTAAATACTATAAGCAATGTAACACAATAAGTGTTTGTATGTCTAAACATACAAGATGTACAGTAAAAATAATGATGCAATAGATAAAAAATGGTACACCTGTATAGGCACTTACCATGAAAGGACCATGCCAGACTGAAGTTGCTATGGGTTACCAAGTGGTGGGTGGATGTGAAGACCTAGGACATCCCTGGACACCACGTAGATTTTATAAGCACTGTAAACTACACTAAATTTATAAAGAACATGCTTCTTTCTTCAATAAGAAATTAATATTAACTTTTTAACTTTATAAATATTTATATTTTTTAAACTTTTTCACCCTTTGTAATAACACTTAGCTTAAATTAACATATTGTAGAGCTGTATAAAAGTATTTATTTATATCCTTATTTTAGAAACCTTTTTTAATTTTTAAAACATTTTCTTTTTTTTACTTTTTAAATTTTTTTTGTTAAAAATGAAGACACAAACACCCATTAGCCGAGGCCTACGGAGGGTCAGGATCCTCAACATCACGTCTTTCACCTTCATCTTGTCTCACTTGATGGTCTTCAAGGGCCACAGACAGAGCTGCTCAATGATAATAATGCCTTTTTCTGGAATGCCGCCTGAAGGATTCACCTGAGTCTGCTTCACAATTAATTACTAAACAACTAGTACATATTTTATAAAACTATTAAGTAAAATGGAAAATACATAGAGAGTATAAAAACAGGAAAATATATATTAACATGGCAATAGCAATTATTGCTAGATAGTAATATTTAGAGTGATTTCTATCTTCTGTTTTGAACCCTGAAAATTACTTGTTTAACACTCATTCCCCAGAACACTATGGTCTCCCATTTAACACAGAGACAATCTGTCTTGTCCATGTGGTATATGAAGTACAAGCACAGTAACTGGCTCATTGCAAATATTCAATACTTTTTCACTCTAGTGCACTAAAGGTCCTGACTTCACTATAATGTAATTAATACATCAATGCAGCAAAACAAACTTTTTCAACTGAAGTTAACTTTTGGTTTTTGATGTTCTTTGCAATGTACATGTTTGGTTACTTTGACAACTGGAAAAAATATTCTAAGTTTTAAATAAATATACTGTTGATTAATGTACTGATTTAGGCTTATGATAAACTTGATACTCTGTTTCTTGGCAAAGGCGCAGATAAAAGAGAAAGACTATGAAAGTATTCAATATCTCTGCATCCTTAGCACTAAGCCCACTATAAGGCATATAGCATATGCTTAATAAATACGTATTGCAAAGAATTATTTATAAGGAAAACCAGGCTTCAAGTTTTGAAGGTGTTTTTATTATAAGTATAAAAAATATACAATAACTGAATAACTTTGCTTTTATTCAAAAAGAAAACTGAGTTATTTGCTGATCAAGCAGGGGTCATAACTTTAGAAATTTAAGTTCCCTTTAGGCAAAGACTATGCATTTATTTTTTTCTGTGTTGTGCTTAACCATGCTTTAGGAATAGGTGATGTAAACACATTATTTCAAACTACTAAATATACAGGTCTATTGTATCACAAACCTAAAATGCTTATTTTGGATTAAGGGCTGCATTTTAAAAAATAACTACATCTTTAATGCAACAAATTGTCCTCCATAAAGAAAGATCTGGATTTAAAAATGTTCAGAGAATAATCACTGCAATGAAACATTTTAAACTAAATTATCTTTTTCTTGCAAATAATGCCTATGTAACTTTCATCATTCTTTTCTAAATGTAAAAGACTGGCTATCTGGAGACTAACAAAATATGCTTAATATGTGCCTGTTGATGGAACTTGGAACCTCCATAACCTAAAGACAATGAACTAATTAAGCAATAACTCAAGGCAGCCTATGCAATAATGATGATTAACACATCTCCCGGGCATACAAACACCCAGGAGAAAAAGAGTGGCTCTGGTTCACCTACGGGGAAATTAATCAAAAATACTAATAAAATAAACCTTGATCTACTTTTACAGAATCAAAGTATGTATTCTTACATTTAACAGTAATTCTGATTACACGATTACCTTCCAGACAATGCTTATCTTTTTAACAATTTGCAGAGTCTGCATGTATTTTAAACAAAAAAATTAATGCAAAGCTAATTACATTTAGTTTTTGAAGTTTTTTCAGAGATGATAGTGATACAGACATAAGTTACAAATATGAAAATTTTGTATCTTAATAACATGGTTCAAAATACAATTTCTTTAAAATATCAGTTGAACTCCTAAGATGCTATAAGAGAACTAAAAATTATCTACAAAGTTGCTCAGAAACACCTGCTTTGGTGGTTAAGTGTATTAGGTATAAATTTACTCTAAATGCCTCAAGACCTATTTCTCTACTTCATTCCCTCTTTTAATAACTCTGAGAATGACAGCAGAATTCTAAATCACCAACTAGGTGCTTAATACTAGAAAAATCAGTGTGTAAGCCAGCAATTTTTAAAGTAGTACTACAAGGAAGAAAAGTTAAGTAAATTTTCTGGGATTAAAATGATACCTAATGAAAATATTTAATAATGTGGAAAGTATAAAAAATAGTTATTTTAAGAAAAGAATTTTAAATTACCAATCTATTTTTATAATTTAAATAATTGATACTATTTCATTAAAACTATTACTAATATTAATATTTATTATTTATACTAATAAGTATGTTACTATTACTATTATAGTTAAGTACTACTTTTTGAGTATTATTATTTTCCTAGGCTCTATGCTACATAATTCACCAGCACTACGTCATTTAATCCTCAAAAAAAACTTCCTAAGAGAGGCGTTACTATTATCTTCATAATGTAAGGGAGAAAACAAAGTCTTAGAGATGTTGTCAAACTTGCCCAGTATCATATAGAAAATGGCAGAACTGGGATTCAAAGTTAGGTCAACTGGCTGTAAAGTACATCATCTATATATTATACTTGTACAGTTTTATTAATTTGAGATAATAAATGTATAAACCATTCCATTATGAAGACATTTCCTCCATGAGTCTCTCTCATAATAGCCCACTAAGAACTGTAGAGAGTGCAGCTGCTGTCACAGTGTCTAGAAACAGACAAGCATGCAGTCAACTCATCCCTGGAGAAAGATGAGGCATCCACAGTCTCATTCTGTCATCAGAGCACAGACAGTTCCTTCCCCCGAGTCTCAACCTAAATGCTACTTCCTTCATTTATAATAGTTCCCCATTATTCTCTTACACTATATACTCTATTCATCAGTATTTATTGAGTTTATTTTTGCTTTTTAAAATTATTTTCTGGCTCAGCACGTGTAGCTCAGTGGCTAGACTGCCAGCCACATACACTGAAGCTGGTTCATGCTCATCCTGGGCCTGCCAAACAACAATGACAACTACAACCAAAAAATAGCTGGGCGTTGTGGGGGGACACCTGTAGTTCTAGCTACTAGGGAGGATGAGGTAAGAGAATCACTTGAGCCCAAGAATTTGAGATTGCTGTGAGCTGTGACACCACGACACTCTACTGAGGGTGACATAGTGAGACTCTCTCAAAAAAAAAAAAAAAAAATGGCTGATGTCTGGGGGCATCAGCCTACCAGACTATAGGCTGTAATAGAAGGCCACAGTGATCAGAATAGCAGGGTAATGGCATAAAAACAGAGACACAGACATCTGGAAGCGAACATAAAACCATGAAATGAAACTAACATCTTTCAGCCACCTAATCTTTGATAAACCAAACAAGAACATGCGTTGGGGAAAAGAATCCTATTCAACAAATAGTACTAGGAGAACTGGATAGCCACATGTCAAAGACTCTGGACCCGCATCTTTCTCTATTCACTAAAATTGACTCAAGATGGATAAAAGATCTAAATCTAAGGCATGAAACAATAAAGATATTCAAAACTATTGTGGGGAAAACATTTGAAGTTATCAGACTGGGGGAAAAAATTATGAAAAAGACTTCCATGGCAATTGAAACAACAACAAAAATAAACAATTGGGACTTAAATTGAATAGCTTCTGTATAGCTAAGGAGATAACAAATAAAGCAAACAGACAACCATCAGAATGGGAAAAGATATTCGCATATTATGAATTAGACACAAGCTTGATAACTAGGATCTACAGAGAATGCAAATTAAGCAACATTTTAAAAAGCCAAAAAAATTCTTTCTATCAATGGGCAAGAGAAATGAATAGAACTCTCTCTAAAGAAGATAGATGAATGGCTGACAAACATGAAAAAATGCTCATTGTCCCTAATTACCAGGGAAATGCAAATCAAAACCACCCTAAGATATCACCTAACTGCAGTGAAAATGGCCCACATCACAAAATCTCAAAAGCTGCAGATGCTGGCATGGATGTGGAGAGAAGGGAACACTTTTACACTGCTGATGGGACTACAAATTAATACAATCTTTTTAGAAGGAAGTATGGAGAATCCTCAAAGAACTCAAACTAAAATTCCCATTTGATCCTGCAATCCCATTACTGGGCATCTACCCAGAAGAAAAAAAAATCCTTTTATCATAAAGACATTTGCACTAAGCTGTTCATGGCAGTTCAAATGACAATTGTCTAATTGTGGAAACAACCTAAATGTGCAACAATCCAGGAATGGATCAACAAGCTGTGGTATATGTGTACCATGGAATATTATTCAGCCACTAAAAAAGATGGAGACTCTGTCTCAAAAATAAATAAATAAAATTAAAAAAAAATAGTTAAGCCACAGAAACAAACTGATACATGCAATAATATAGATGTATTTTAAGACCATCATGCTAATTCAAAGATGCAGAACACAAAAGACCATGTCCTGTGTTTTTCTATTGTAGTTTTTAATATTTAAATATTTATTTTGTGTCATTGTCATGTTTTTCTTCCTCAGGGTCTCAAATTATACATATTACTCATTGTCTTTTCACCCTCTTAAAAATCTCATTCTGGGTTAGTCAGCCCCAGCCATGGAGAGAAAAGATCTGACTAACCTGAAATTGCCGTGCTGTACCATGACCACACGGAGCAGAATCACGGACATACAGATGCCGTGTCAGCCCCCTGCAGCTCTACTCACCTCTCAAGAGATTTTAGATTTATAAGTAAGCATTTCAGATGTTGAGGCTAGTCAGTCTTCTGCAGTGAGATAATTGTTTAATGATTCACTTTAGGAACTGGCCTTGGTATACTACAAAATCACATACCAAAAAATACTCTCAATTTTCTCTTCTGCATTAAAGAAAAACAGAGAAGAAAAAATACTCTCAACTTTATTGTGTCTCAAACTTTAAATTCTAATGTAAATACTGAAATGCATTTTTCCTGGCTTAGGAATCTTAGAAAAAGCTTTGGATGAAAGCAATAGAATTTTGATATAGCCTATGTAATGTATTAGTAACTAAAATTGTTAGCAAAGAAATTTAACTTGTCAGACTCCTGACAATAAAGGTATCTATACATTTAGAAACTTTATAAAATTTTAAAAATCATTATAAATATAGAATGATACTTTTAGTTTAAAAATATCCCAAATCACACCTCCATAAGTAGGGGGAACTAGAATGCTGACTTTCACCTTACATGAATTTAAAATAAGGTGATTTTGGTTCCAATATGCCAGGCAAATACTATGAAATCTGAATTAAGGATGAGAGGCTCTCACGAATAGCATAAAACTAACAGTGCTACACAAAAAATAAATTTTATGAAAGAATATAAAATGTACAATGAACTAAGTGTGAACAAAAATAGTAGATAACAAACTGTCAGGTTCATCATTACCTCGGTAGAGAAAATGGAGGAATATAAATTATTTATCAGAATTCTTTTCTGTCAGTCAGACATGAATAACATTTCTATGAGTTACCTTTACTCCCCTCATCAATCTCTAACTTCCAGAAATTTCAGCCTTGTGAGAAATTGCAGAGGTCCAACTTACAGGCCTGATAAAAATAAAGCTATGAGTAAAATTTCATGTAAGAGTCCTAAGACTTTGTAACCAAACAAAACAACACCACCTTAGTCAACTTTTGGTTTACTTGTTTCCCCAGGCTATTTCTCTGCTTTTCACGTAAATTTACTAACACGGAAACTATAAAAGAGAGTGGCCTGGAGATGTTAGCCGCAGTGTTACTGGTCACATTATCAGAGAGGTTTTATCATTGGTTCTTATCAACAGTAATTTTCAGTCCACCGAGATGCACTGAACTGGCTCTCATACCTCGTTTAACTGGGCCCTGAACCAACCCTGTACTACAGCCAAGGTGCATACTTGCACCAGTCCAAAAAGGGAAGACTCCGTGGTACTCTGTGCCTCTGAACTACCAAAGGTCAAATCCAATGGACACTTCTCAGTTGTCCTCCGACAGGATTTACTATGCTCTCTTGTACTTACACTCTCCTCAGGTCTCGGGCTTCTCTGGGTTGGCTCCTGCTGCCTAGGACCTTCCCTAGGCTTCTTACTGTCGCATCTCAAGGTGCCACTCTTGGCCACTGATATTCCAGTTCTACATCCCTTCTCACACTGGGCATTTCTTCACTTCTGCAGTTGTAGCACTGCTGATGATACCTATCTGCGTCTCTGATCTATCTAACTCTCCCACCTCCTTGATATCTCCACGAGGCACCTCAAAAAAGCCTCATCTTCACAAGCATCTTCTTTCTGTGTTTCTTATTTTAATTGAATACACCAATATCCACCATTCCCTAAACAGCAAATAAAAAATTTGATGATATTTCTCTGTACAATTAGTCATTAAATCCTAGTGATTCTAGAATCTAAATATCACCAGAATTTGATCTCCTCTCATTTAAACTACTTCAATTAATGACCCAATCACTTTTCTAACTAAACCAGTAAAACCTCCTGATGAAAGCAGCCTCCCCAATGCTCTCCTTGCTCCCTCTTTGGTCCTCTCCAACTCACACTTGGTGCTGCTGTGAAGTATTCTTTCTAACATTTCTTTCCAGAAATTTTTCCATGACTAGGGAATGAAGCGCTCTCCAGTGAGACCCTGACCTGCTCAGACTCTTCTGGCCGCCTTTTGCAGAACTGGATGCCTTGTCCATTCTGTGCTATACTTGGGGGTGGGACCTGCGTGCTCCTGCACGTTCTCCACATTCTATTTGATTGTACAGGAATGCCCTCCCTCCAATCTTACTGATATAACTTATCCTCAAGTTATAGTTGTCCTTAAATCTTAGCTAAGCAACCACATTTGGAGAGTTTTGTACCCTGGCTCCTCTGTTTTCCTTTCCTCATAGTTCACTTCCACCGAGATTGTTTTTAGTACTTTAAATATAGTCATGGGTCTCTTAATGATGAAGATATGTTCTGAGAAATCTGTCATTAGCTGATTGCGCCATCGTGCAAACAGCACAGAGTATACTTACACAAACCTAAGTGGTACAGCCTGCTACACACTAGGCTCTGTGGTATAGTCTATTGCTTCTAGGCTGCAAACCTGTACAGTATGTTACTGTCTTGTGGGACCACCATCTTATGTAATGTTGGTCACTGACAGCAATGTCAGGTGGCACATGAAGTTATATAGACAGACACACAGTGGGCACAGTCAAGGGCATGCTAACTCCTATCTCAACTGCTATATTTATGTTTCATGATAAACATGTCCAAACTACAACTATTCTAAAATGATACTGTTGCTAATTAAAATCAATGGACAGTAAGAATGAACTGAGTAAGAATGGGCTAGTTACTTCATGGGCCCACTAAAGAAGCCTATCTCAGGGCAAAACCTAGATATAAGCAGAGTATGCTGCCATTTGATTGAGTATTATCAATTTACCAGCTTGCTTACAACAGGCCAATATTCTTGTGCTCAACTCTCTTAAGTATCATATGGATTCTACCCATTGGCTAAGTCATGGTCTATGTGTGGACTGTTGATGTACTCATGTCTTCCCTTACTTTCCTCCCTTCATTTCAATCTTATTTCAAAAATATAACTCCTGTGTTTATTATTTTTTCTATAGCAATTAAGTTTTCTGTATTTCTAGGACGCATCCCTGGGTAGACTAAATGGCAAGGTGAACCCAGAGCAAAACCAAACTTGAATGTCACCGTAAGGATACACGTACTGCTCACAGATTTCTTCCCCAGCAATGACAGATCAAAAATTTGAAATTACCCAATATTATGTTCCAAGAAATAAATCAACTATTTTAAAGTACATTCAATAATCTAAAAGAATAAGAAATGGGAATACTAAATACATAAAAACTCCATTTTTACTAAAATCACTAAATATAATTAATTTTTCACTTTGCTTTCTGATTCCCCATACACGTACATATATGGCAATGCTACAAATTATCTATGCATTTTAAAATTACATATAACATAGAGAATCAGTCTACCTACTTGAAAACATTACATTTAGTCCTTATCTATTAAGACCAATTCCAAAACAAAAATTCTCAAATAAAGAAGACCTGACAGACCAGAAAAATAATGTAGGAGTTAATATTAATGCTAAAGAAAAACCATCTGGCATATCTGAAAATCTGCTTTTGCATGTAAAATTTTTTTAACAATCATCAATTAATCTCATAAGTACTCTAGGTTTAGAATAAAAGTGCAGATGCCAGCAAGCTCCTTCTAGGAAGCTTTTCCTCATTCTACCAGGCAGAAATCTCCTTTCTTCCCTCTGAAGTTCCACAGCCCTTCAAATGCACTTCTGACATAAGTAATAATTATCACTTTACACTTGGTATACTCGTTGTATCTTATCTTCTACATTAGACCATATAAACTTTCTGAAGGTCAGATCTATGTTTAATCCAGGTCTGTATGCCCTACAATCTCTATCACTTTGCACAAAGACCTACTAAATATGTACTTTATTTTACAAAAACAAAGACAGCATACATTCTCCCTGAATTCACATTTTCAGCTTTTTTCCCCCAAATAAACTATTTACTACATTACAATTTCCATTTTTCTTTCTCCTGCTCAGTAGTTCCTGTTTTACCACCTTTTTTATCCTTTGATAATCTCACTCAGTTACCCAGACTAGAGCGCAGTGGTGTCACTACGCTCACTGCACCCTCAAACTCCTGCCTTAGTTTTTCCAGACACCGGGGCTTCAGGCACACAGGACCACGCTTGTCTACTTTTTTCTATTTTCTATAGGAACAGGGTCTTACTCTTTGCTTAGGAGGGTCTCAAACTCCTGTCCTCAAGCAACCCTCCTACCTCCGGCTCCCAAAATTGAGGATGCCACACATAAGCCACCATGCCCAGCCTATTTTACTACTTTAATTAACATCTCTCATCCCTGTTCCCTACGTGAATTTGTTCATCCATTTATTTACTCAAATAACCAAGGAAGTATCTGCCAAGTACCTCCTATGTGCCAGGTAGTGTGTAAAATGCCAGCGCTATACCAGTAAACAAGACTCCTAAGAAGTTAGAAGTTTTGTGGGAAAGACAGAAAAATAAATAGGTAATTATAAAATAATGTGATGTGTGTTACAATAGGTGTGGATATGAGATACTATATAAAAAATAACAGACAAGAGCTCTCTCTGAGTTTTGGTCTGCAAATTATCATTTTACCTCTATTACCGTCCCCTGGTCATCTATCTAACCATCTATCTGTCAATGGTATACATGCTTTATATGCTTTGTGTATCCTGCTTTTTTTTTTTTTAATTTAATTTTTTTTTTTTTTGAGACAGAGCCTCAAGCTGTGACCCTGGGTAGAGTGCTGTGATATCATGGCTCATAGCAACCTCCAACTCGTGGGCTCAAGCAAGTCTCCTGCCTCTGCCTCCCAAGTACCTGAGAATACAGGCGCCTGCTGCAACACTCGGCTATTTTTTGGTTGCAGCCATCATTGTTGTTTGGCAGGCGGGCTGGATACGAACCCGCCAGCTCAGGTGTATGTGGTGGCACCTTAGCCGCTTGAGCCACAGGCACCGAGCTGTGTAACCTGCTTTCTAAATTTTACTTCTGTATTAATCTATATTGGGCTGCCTCAGTCTTTTAATGGATATAGATTCCACTGCATGGATGTAATACAATCTATTTAAGTAGACTTTTTACTGAATGCTCATTTAAGGCACTATAGTGCTACAATCCACACACACATCATTCTGTGGTGTGTCTGTACATCTACAAGATAAGTTGTCAGTAATGAAATTACCGAGTACCAGAATATGTGCATTATAAATTTTGATGAATATTGACACAGAGGTTGTATCAATTTCACTTCTATCCCTGTAATTTTAATTATAAGCTTTAAGGAAATAACTCCCAAAACTGTTCCTGTATGGATTATTCATATAACCTAAAAGTTATAACATTTACTCTCTGTGATTTTTCATACACTTATTTCCTTAGAACCTTGGACAAAAAAATCTTCAAAACCAAGTTTATAATCTTACCTTCAACATGTTCTTTCCAACTTCAGTGTTATCTGTTAAGTTTCTCTAATTCTAACCAGAAATCATAGTTTTTTGTTTCTACCAACATCCAATTAATTGGTCATTATGATGTACCAATCTTTCAGTTTCACAACATGCATCCTCTTCATAGTTACTGAGACATTTGACTGCAAGGGTCGAGTTCTACGTGCCTACGTTATTACTATTTAACTACTCAAATTCCTCTGGCAATGTTCATCTGCCAGTGACTCTGCTCATATAACCCTCTCTAAATCTTAAGAAGATATTTCAAGCAGAGAAATATCATTAAACCGATTCTAAATACCACGTCATCCATAAAGCATTTTTCTTCTATAAATTTATTAGCACTTAGGTCTTTCATTACACATTCTAATTTATAATGCACTTATAAAAGAAATAATATACTCCTTCATAGCAAGGATAACACAGTCTAGGCACTTGAAATGTGTTTACTAAATAAATGAGTAAAGAATGGCAGTTAACTAATTTCTACAAGGGAGATAACTCTATAGGAAAAATAATTCTACAGCAGATATTTAAGTTATTTATTTTGGAAAATAATATTTTAGTCTATGAGATACAAGTCCCTATTTAATAATTAAATTTATTTCATAAAGCCCACAATGTCAAATATTTCTACTTCATTATTCTAGCAAATTTCACTTTTCTCTCACATTAATTTTAACTAGAAATGAGGAAAGGGAAGGATAAGAAAGAAATAAGTGAAATGTACTCCTAAAAGGATTTATTTCAAAACTACAAGATCTGTATTTAAGAAATCTCAGTCACAATGTACCTATGGACTATTCAATTGAATTTAAAATGGGTAAAATAACTTTCCCCAAGTGTCACAGAAAGCCTACTTAAGAACTTTGTAGGGGCGGCGCCTATGGCTCAAGGAGTAGGGTGCCAGCCCCATATGCCAGAGGTGGCGGGTTCAAACCCAGCCCTGGCCAAAAATTGCAAAAAAAAAAAAAAAAAAAAGAACTTTGTAAAACATAATAAATATTATATTTTTAGTTTTCAAAATTTAAAAATATGACTTCAAAAGTCATACTCATAGGCTTAGCGCCCATAGCATAGTGGTTACAGTGCCAGCCACATACACCAAGACTGGTGGGATCGAATCTGGCCCAGGCCAGCTACACAACAACAACTGCAACAAAATAAAAAAGTAGCCAGGTGGTGTGCCAGGTGCCTGTAGTCTCAGCTACTTGGGAGGCTGAGGCAAGTGAATCACTTACACCCAGGAGTTTGAGGTTGCTGTGAGCTGTGACACCACAGCACTCTATCGAAGGTGACAGAGTGAGACTCTGTCTCAAAAAATAAATCATACTAGTAAAATTTTTTACATTTAAACGTTCAAGAAAAAGGAGAGTATGAGTATGCTTTTCAATATTTAGAAATAATTACATAAAAGAAATCATTAGGTAGTATTAGCATTCCGTTCCCATTTACTCAAGAGCAGAAAGAACTACACAAAGCCCTACCTAGAAATGGAGAACTGCTATATTATAACTTGTATTTGTAAGTAATGTTTTTAAAATAATGAAAACACCACCATGCAAATGCTTGATACATCTTGACTCACCTCTCCGCCATTAACATATTCCATCACAAAACACAAACGGTCTTTTGTCTGGAAGGAATATTTCAAGGACTTGAAATGAAAAAGAAAAAATGTTAGATTATAACCCTATATTCTTATCATTATGATGGTACCAAAAACAGAACATTACAAATCGTAAGCATGGCTGATGAAATGAACTTGTATTGTTCCGTAAGATTCTGTTTACTCAAGAGTACTTAAGTAAGAGTTTATGAGAAACATAAAATAAATTTTCTTTACCTTAGCAAGAGGTATTTTTACGACAAAAATTAAAATGAATATTTTAAGTAAAAGTAAACCTAGTAATTCTAATGAGTATTTCTCAATCTATTGTTCCATCTATTTGAAACTGTGTTGGTCTTCAAAGTTCTAATCCATGCAACCCCAAAGTATAGTCTAGAAATTATTGTACCTGAAGTCCCTAGGAATACAGTTACAGTTATTTAGGTTTTTAATATAATTACAGGATCAATGTTTGCCTAGTATGACCCAACCCAACCGAGTAGGTTCATATAATTTTATAGGTTATACAAAGATAACAAAATGCTATCTTATTACTAGATAATAAACACCAAAAAGTAACAAAGTAAGTTTAAGTATCTAGTAATAACTCTGAAAATGTCTACTTTAGATAATCCTAATACTTAAAAATACTCCACTTTTGAAAGTCTGTTTTATTTTTTGTTTGTTTTTGTTTGTTTTTTTAAGTCTGTTATTTTTAATATCCATATACTTTACTAGAATCAGAAACATATAGAAACTTTCTGAATTATCACTCTATTACATGAAATATAAAAATAGGACTAACTCTGTTTCAAAACAATTAATTATCTATACATATATAAATCATAGTTTACACTTTGTATAATGAAAGAAACATATGACTTTTCCTATTGCCAATATATTCAGTATTCCTAAATTTCTTATAGTGCTT